>JAUELF010251276.1:0-11871 GCA_031471495.1 Clinocardium nuttallii
TATGAACTTTGTGCTTACATTTTCATTTAAAAGTTTCTGCCAAAGTAATAGTCTATCAATTTTATCAAACATTTTCTCCCAGTCCAGGAATGCTGCATATAATTTCTTTTTATTTGATAAGGTTTTAGTAATCACCGCATGTAATATAAAGATACAGTCTATTGTTGATTTATTCTTTTGAAACCCGTATTGATTATCAATGAATTTGTCATGTTTATCAGCCCATTTAGTTAATCTTGTAATTAATAATTTTGAATATATTTTTGACAAAATGTTATTAAGGGTAATTCCCCTATAGTTTTTAGCTTCGGGTGTTCCGCCTTTAAATATTGGTATAATGACACCCTCCGTCCAGCATTCAGGGAATACTCCTTCATTAAAAAGAGTATTGTAAAATACCGTCAAGAAAGGAGAAATAATGTCAAATGAATTTTTAAAAACTTCTGCTATTAATTTATCTGTGCCGGGGCTTTTGGAATTGTTCTGTGAAAATACGGCCTGTTTGATTTCCATCAATGTAAACTCTATATCTAAGTCATTATCATTTGTATAATTTTCATGTGGCATAACATTTAAATCGGTATGGTTAGTATTGGTCGTCGATCCATATAGGTCATTAAATTGTATATACATGTCATTAATTGATACATTGGCTGGTTCATTTTTCACTTTTTGGTATTGACTTTTAACATTTTTCCAGAATAATTTTGGGCTAGTTTTTGCAAGAATTGATATGCGTTTGCTTTCTAGTTTATTGTGGTTTCGTTTACAGTTACGCTTAAGCGACACATATGTCCGTTTTTTGGTGAGGAAAGCAGCCTTATTGTCATCGGTTTTACTTCTGAGAAAAATATTTCTAGCGTGATTAAATTCTTTTCTAGCCTCATAACAATTTTTATTAAACCACTTTTTGGAATCATTTTTATTTATCGGCTGTATGCCTTTCTTAGTTTTACCAAAAACCTTGAATGCGTTTTCTTGCATGTATAATGTGAATGACGACATAGTATCATTGATAGTAGTATTATGAAGGTTAGTAGTAAGCTGATTTAGGCGGGAAATATCATCCAATAAAAACTCTCGAAATGTGGGAATCTTTGTATCGTCCCATGCTAAAAATAAATCATGGCCTGTACTATGTTCACGTGGCGCCTCGTTGTGACATGAACTTTCGATACAAAAATGGATTGCGCTGTGATCTGATAAATCATTAATTTGCATTATTTCAAATTGCGTTATGTACACGAAATCATCGAGATTCAATAAAAGATAGTCAACCACGCTCATTCCTTTATGGTTAACAAATGTGTAATCCCCTACTAGTCTGTCATTATTTAAACGACCGTTGGCTATTAATAGATTTGTTGTTTTACACATGTCAATAAGCCTAGATCCAAATGGGTCAAGCACGTGGTCTTTGTTTACTCTAGGTGAAACATAAACATTGGGTTGTATATCTGAGCTGCTATCTAAAAATCTGTCAAAGTTAATGTAATAAATCTCGTTAGCAGTTCGGCTATTAAAGTCACCGGCCAATAACACTTTTCCTAACAAGTTATATCTTGATAATATAATAATGCATACAATACAGTATAATATAATAATGCATACAATACAGTATAATATAATAATGCATACAATACAGTCATTTTGTTTGTAATTAAAGGCCTCCGGCCAAGAGTACAACCACATTCTTCAAGCGTATCAGTTACATCAATTTAACCCTTGTCCAGATACCTTAGATGACTTGAAAAACATCGTGAAAAAGGAAAACAATTGCTCATTTGAAGAAAATATCTACTTTTTTACAATTATTTACAGCTTTACCATATTCTTATCCAATTTTAAATGCTTCTAGTTTGCTGTATGTTGAAACGATTACAACAATTTAAAGTAGTATTTATTATATTTACACACTCTAAAAACGAATGTTGTATGCAGATAAGGCATACAGGTTGGCATTAATTTAACGTATAACGCGTTAGTCTCACTACGTATTCTACAGTCATACCTAATAATACCCGACAGATGAAACATCTCGGCGACCAGGAATGCAATATAGGCCAACACAAAAACAGCTAGCGGCTCAACAACTGAAATATACGATATACATTGGTAAAAGTGTAGACATGCATTTTATGTAAAATCGTACGTGTGACTATTAAGAGGATATGAGTTGTCCCGCGACAAACACCAACATAATGACAGACTGGTCCGGATGACACATTCCGTCTTCGGGGGATATATGTATAGAGTAGTGATTCCTGAAACAGAAAATCCACAGGAGGCGAGAATTGTATTACCGGGATAGCCTGCGCGGCATGCTTAGGCTGATCCGGGTCGACATTTTACGCAGAATCCACGCCGTTGGTTTTCTCGCGAGACGACGCATATGATAACACAGGACGATGAAGTAGTAAGACTTGGATTCTTGGAACATAGACTTTTTTTTCTAAACGAGTGTCGGTCAAGCTCAATCAATACTAAGTATTATATAGTAATGTTCCTATAATCGCCAAAATAGGCGTTGCTTCATTGGATTGGTATATTTTCTTTAGCCAATGCATGGCGGAGTCCCATTTAACCTTTACTGTTATATACTGACGTCTGGATGTAACCGCAAGCCCTTGATTGTCATTATATTCTTAGTTTGACTGAAACACTACGCATGTGACCTGAATATGAAGGGATGTAACTCTGCTCCGAATGTGTATTCATTGTGTACAGGTTACTCCCCTTTATACATGATTTTGTGTGTGCACTTTATTCCAGCTAAAAAGCACGAGACACGTATCACTCCTTTGTTATATCGTTACGAATATCACCATGTTTCATTGAAATCGAGGCTTAGGTAGCTGATGAATGTCCATGTACCATTGAAATCGAGACTAAGAGCATTGAAGCCACGGTATTGGCTTGAGATCCCGCCACTTTGTTGAAGCCATGACCTCACCGTTATCCTCAATGTGTCTGGTTGTTTGGTTTTTAATAAACGTCGCTTTTAACGATGTTCAGTTATATCTCGTGTGTACTGGGTAAGTAACCAGTAATACTTGTCCATTTATTCCACCGCAACCAGCGAATCTGACATATTGCCTTCCAATTACCATGAGCGGTTGTTATCCATATGTTTATTCGACACTTAATATAAGAACATAAACACTGTCGGAAGATTCCAGTTCTATACAACGTAATTGATTGTTTGTAGAACTCTCCAAACCATACATACACATATGATCATAAGAAGAAATACACGTTGGTTATTGCTAACAGTACAGACCCAGATCAGCCCCTGTCATCACACAGTCAGATCAGGATCTACACTGTTCGAATATAACGTACATACCATCGTAAAAAGGGTATGCAATAAGTGCAGGCTCTGATCAAACGGATCAGATGGACCGGGTGATCATACACTGTACATGAATATAATCATGTATTTTTTCGCAAGGACGGGGTATATATTAACAAGGTTCTTATTCATACCTCGACAATGTTGTGTATATTTCGTCATTATGGCAGTCAGAGCTCCGAACAGAACACCTATTGATAGACCTCCTAAGCTGACCACAAAGAACTGGACGACTCCTAGTAGTATCTGAAATACATACACATACTTTGATTGTTTGAATGATTTTACGCCGATTTCGATATAATTGAACTTAAATCACGGTGTTCCCAGGGTAAATTATCATTACTACCGGTATGATTTATCCTTTCTTAGAATCATCACTCGTTATGCCATCCTCGCAATCCTGTTCACGAAGGAAAGCAGCTTCCGTTTTAAATGTCCATGTAATAACCCGACCGGAGATGAATCCTGTTCTCCTGCTCCTCAGGCGAGAAATCTAACAATTCGATGATGAAGACAGCACACACTAGTTATAATAATGTTAACGTAAATTGAGTCGGGGAATTGGAATCGGCCGTTCCTTATTCGATCTAAAGTCGAAGCACGGCGGTCAATATGGAGTGTCCTTGGGCGTGCAATAGCCTAGTACTTACTGGTCTGTGTACCTTAAGACCATAGATAAGAGAAATGTCGCTGTGATGTAACTGCAATAAAGATGCAAACGGAATAAAACCCAATAAAAAACTAGCTTTAATTGGCACTAATGTCCCTAATATTTGACATTGAATTATTTCCTTATGATACTGCATTTAGTGTTCTTTTGTCGATGGAACTCAGGACAATCGTTATTTAAACCGGACACCTTAGTTGTAGAATCTACACAATCAGTTACTACTGTTCGCAGTATTCTACGTGCACCGGTTTTCGCAGAGATAGGTTCATTTAACAGTCATATACGTATATTGATGAGTAATGTAGACCCAAACAATAAAACAAAGATATAATGTAACTGTCAACGAAATCAGCGACAACGAAATCAACGAAATCAGCGACAACGAAATCAGCGACAACGAAATCAGCGACAACGAAATCACAGTATATACATATGAGCCGAATACGAGCAAACCAACAATATGGACTCTGTGTAATATATCTGTGTAATATATCTGTGTAATATATCTGTGTAATATATATCTGTGTAATATATCTGTGTAATATATATGTGTGTAATATATCTGTGTAATATATATCTGTGTAATATATCTGTGTAATATATCTGTGTAATATACTCTGTGTAATATACTCTGTGTGATATATCTGTGTAATATACTCTGTGTAATATATTCTGTGTAATATATCTGTGTAATATATCTGTGTAATATATCTGTGTAATATACTCTGTGTAATATATTCTGTGTAATATATCTGTGTAATATATCTGTGTAATATATTCTGTGTAATATATCTGTGTAATATACTCTGTGTAATATATCTGTGTAATATATCTGTGTAATATATCTGTGTAATGCAGTCCGCGCATGCGTATCTTGGTCTACACATTCCGCCTCAGGGGGATAGAGGTATGGAGTAAGAATTGCTAAAACAAGAAATACACAGGAGGTGAAAAGTGTCTGTTCGGGTTAGCCTACGCGACATGCTTATATTGATACGAGTCGATACTTTACGCCAAGTCAACAGCGTTGATTTTCTCGCGGGACGGCTCATATGTTAGTACCTGACGCTACCATTTCATCATAGGGCCAGGCATACACCAATAATGGGGTAGCCCGGTGGACATTGTCTAGCAAGCAAAATGCTTATAGACACATCTGTAGAGTTTAAGAAAATAAATTATATTTTTTCTATAAATGCTCTACTCGCCATTGTTGGTTCATGCAAGAGGTACTATTTTAGGCTTGGTACCTGATCTATTGTGATGTCATCCATGAGGTTGAACGTTTTCATCATGTTATAAAGCACCACTGTGACTGCATCTGTGGATTTAAACAAAAAGTCAACCCTTTCCCACATACAACAAATGTTCGTCAAATTTTGTATACAAGTGGAAAAATGTTAAATCGGTCAATTTTAAGAAAGCCGGTCTAATTACGATTGAACCGTGTGAAGGTCACAATACACTAAATACATGTGTTCTTTGTTTCCATGAAAATCAACCGTTTCAAGGTCACAATACACTAAATACATTCCTTCTTTGTTTCCATGAAAATCAACCGTTTCAAGGTCACAATACACTAAATACATTCCTTCTTTGTTTTCATGAAAATCAACCGTTTCAAGGTCACAATACACTAAATACATTCCTTCTTTGTTTCCATGAAAATCAACCAGTTTCAACCCTCAGTTGGCACATTTTGTTTAGCGTATCTCATGTAGAACACCCTTTATCATTGAAAAAGTTACATCTAAGCTTATACTTAATTCAAAGAAAATTGGGGATGGAGAGGTCATGTAGTTTGGTAGAATGAAATTCACTCCGGGAAGATGGTTATTGTCATTCTAGACGAAATTTGGCTTGGACGAAACAGATTTTTCACATACTCTACTTTAACTTTCAAACAAGGCCAAACTACTTAATCTTATCAAATGTTCAATGCAACCTATACATATTTACAATGAATTTAAACTCAATGTCATATATTCAATACATTCTGGTTAATGTATACGCTCATTTCTCCTCAAACAAAGGATTTTTTGTGAATTTCCGGCTGTATTTGGCGCTATTTGACCTTAATACAGTCTTTACTGTATGCAGATAATTCTAAATATTTATTGTTAAATTATACAAGAATTTATGAGCAAAGCTCCATGAAAACTGAAGAACGTAATTGCAACAAAACGCACGCTCTAATAAGATTCAACACTTTTCGCCAAATAGTGACATATTGCACAGGAGTATGTGATATAAGTCGAAAACGATCCAATATGTCAACTACTGGACTGTCCGAGGCGCGTAGTGCCGAGGGTAGTCTAGTTTTTGACATATTGGATCGTTTGAGATTTATATCTTACTTAAAACACCCATTTGCATAATAAGACAATAACATGCAATAATTTGCCATTTAAGCTTTATAATATGAAACTTAAATCTTTGATATATATCTTGTTAAATGAGTAATAAGGACCACAGTCTAATATTAATCACGTGCAGTCCAATATTATTACTTATATTAGACTGTACTACTAATATTGAACTGTGGTCTATGAAAACAGTCCAGTGTAAATAGTACAGTACTGAAACAGCAATAGATTACGCCATGCCAGTGTTTTAACTTAACATACACTTCTCTAAAATATCAAAGTACTAACTGAAGGCTAAGATTGATTATATTTTGAACTATTATATTTACAAAATGGGTTCCGTCACCATTGCAACGAGAAGCAAAAACATTTGTTCGGGATTTTGTTCTACGCAATGTCTGATTAGGATCTTCCCTTCAGGCAGTTGGCATCCTAGAAGCCTCACTAGATCAGTGTAGACAGAATTACACGAATCTATTCGATTAAATCAAGAAAGCAAATCTCACTAAAGGTACCTCAATTACATATCCAGATGAAGCCAAAAAGCAAATCAACGATAATGGACAAGTGCCTAGAAAATAAAAATGAACAACGTCATACGAAAACCGAACTTCGGTGCTTTGCGATCAGCGAATATTATGTTTAGCCTTCATCTCCGTGCAGTCTGATCAGATTATTCCCTTTCCGACATATAGCGATACATGTACCAGCATCACCGGGGTCATTTAAAAACGCATGTGGCCAACAATCAACGTGAACTGTATCCAACTTCATCGTTATTGTGATTAGATTTAAAAACGCATGTGGCCAACAATCAACGTGAACTGTATCCAACTTCATCGTTATTGTGATTAGATTTAAACACGCATGTGGCCAACAATCAACGTGAACTGTATCCAACTTCATCGTTATTGTTATTAGATTTAAAAAATCGGAAGGTTATAATAATGTGACTCAAATGTACACAGCCGTACAACGAACAACCAACATTATAATCTCTGCGTAATGCATCGACCCAGGTCAGCCTGCATAGTCCGCGCAGGCTAATCCGTGTCGACATATTCCGTTTCAGAGGTGGGGGGTGGTAGAGTTTTAAAGTAATGAACTTTACGCAGAGTCCACACTGATGGTTTCGTCGCTGTTCGGCCAATATGGTGATACAAGTATAACTGAGGTCATTTAAGAACGCTGTGACCAACAAACAACTGAACAGTATACACTTTGATCGTCGTTGTGATTACGTTCTAAAACTTCGGAAGGTTGCATATGGCTCTAATGTACACATATGTACAAAGTTAAGTTATATTATATGAAGTTGCATATGACTCTAATGTACACATATGTACAAAGTTAAGTTATATTATATGAAGTTGTATTGCAGACGAGCTCTATGCATCAGTACAATCACACCAGAGCATGTATTATTCGTCGACATGCAATCACACCAGAGCATGCATTATTCGTCGACATGCAATTACAAAATGTAAGTCCTATATGCATCAGTACAATCACACCAGAGCATGCATTGTTCGTCGACATGCAATTACAAAATGTAAGTCCTATATGCATCAGTACAATCACACCAGAGCATGCATTATTCGTCGACATGCAATTACAAAATGTAAGTCCTATATGTATCTGTACAATCACACCAGAGCATGCATTGTTCGTCGACATGCAATTACAACATGTAAGTCCTATATGTATCTTTTGACACCAAAACAATCAAACTGCAGCGCCAAGTGTTTTTACGTTTTCACATTTAATATTACCCAATTACGACTTAATTACGGACAGTCAATACTACCTTAAATCACCAGACGAGGCTAGCGCTATTAGTTTTACTCCAATTAACGTTTGTTTATTATCCCATGACGGACAGTCAATAATACCTTAAATCACCAGACGAGGCTAGCGCTATTAGTTTTACTCCAATTAACGTTTGTTTATTATCCCATGACGGAAAGTAAATAAATGCCAAAGTCCCCAGATGCTGAAGTAAGTGGGCAGTGGGCGTAATTATTAGTGTTATGCTTATTTACCATAACTAGATGGACATTCGAAGATTGGTAAAACCGTTCCCATTAATCCTCACAATATGTGAGGAAAACAAGACATAGAGTATAAAAGGATCGCGTCCTTACCATTGAGTAAAGATTCACCAAACACCAAGAAGTACAAAGTGTTGTTAACGCCAACCTCCTGGAATATGGCCAGTACCTGGAAATGTAAAATATAAATCTTAATAATTAATGGAATTGTTTGATGAACCATATAAAGACATATAAATGCATTTACACATTTAACAATAATAATTGGAAAACAACAGATAACAACTATAATTGTATGGTGTTTAATGTCAAATGCTAGTCGTGTAGTATTGGACAATCTGACGCTTCATCGATATTTCAGTTATATCACGACGACAGTTCACTCATTCATGGGTCAGCAAACCAGTGCCGAGCTAGTACTAACCAGTATAAATGCCTAGCACAAGTGGGAGGTATTTTAGTGTCATCTGTTTTTAAAACAATTATTTAAATATATACGCTTCTGGATAATTGGAAAATGTATTCTTGACACTGAGCTGAAAGCCTTGTTTCCTGAGAACAATTGAGTAATGTAACGGTTATTAGATAGCCGATAATAGTCTGTCTTGGTAGTGGGACTGTCATGCTTTTTCAATCACACATAGTTCCAAACGAACGGGTCCTAATTTCCTTTAAACCTCGCTACGGGAAAACCTACCTTTAATACTTTCCCAAATACAGACACTTTCTAACACTTATGCGTCAAAGATTTATTGAAAACATTTTGGAAATAGGAGAAATTGCTGTTAATGAGCAATTTCTTCTTTAGCCAACTATGTGTTCAACTCTATTACACTATAATCTACAATCTATAATTAAACTTAACTTTAGAGAGATTTTGCACATTTTTACGATATCTTTTTAAAGTCGTTTGTAGCAGATGTGTTGTATGTGGGAAAGGGTTAAACATCTTTATAATTCATGACAGATCAAAACGTACGTTGAATACCAACACTACAGGGGACAGATTTTGCAATTGAATCTTGGTATTTTATCGCAAAACAAAATGTCGTTTAAAATAGTCTTACTTGTTTGAGTCGTGTTTTACAAGTTAAGATTAAACCTCGTTCCTGTAGACTCGGTATGTCCCCCTTTAATTAACCCTTTCCATCAAATAGACGTTTTCTGACGCCTCTGAAGCAGGCGGCTTTTTGAAAACATAGTGACAAAGATGAAATTGCACCAAACGTGCAATTTCTCCTTTTGCCACAATGATTTCCACTTTTGTCCATTCAATTATGGAGATTTGCTATGTTTTGACAGAAAATGTTCAAAGTCGTCTGCTGCAGAATTTTTGTATGATGGAAAGGGTTATCAATAACAACGAACGTTTGTTGGGCGACACAGACAATGAGTATCAGGGGAATTGAGAAACGTGATCAAAGCGCGTGATAATTACAAGGAGAAAAACAATGTTTTTATTTTTAATATGCCTGATTGATGTAACATTGAAATAACATCACAGTGATATTGCGGGGCAATTCCAGCTATCAGAGATTGTCTCGTAAAGCGGAAGTGAAAAAACATGCAATCCTATCGTTCATACCAATTGACAAGGAAGAACATTTATTGAACGACTGACCATTAACGGCAATCAAACTTGCTTAACCCTTTCCCAAATGCAGACGCCTTTTGACGCATCTACAGCTGTTGACTATTGAAAACCTTTATTACAAAAATAGTAAGTGCTCATAATGTGCAATTTCTGTTTATGTCGCAATATGTACAGCTGAACTACTAGAAGGGTGCAACCAATGGAAATCTAACATGTACGCAGTCCGATATGGATACATTACAAAAAGAAACTCCTGAAAAGGCATTTTAAATGTGACCCAGGGTCAAATTCCACCAACCTTACTTAGCGCTAAGTGATACTTAAAACAAAACTTAAAAGCTTATTTTATCTTTTCTTTTTTGTTTAATGGAAATGCCAAAATATATAATTTCCTAACAAGCATTATTTGTCAGAAAGGTAATAATTTATGTTAACTTAGTCATTTACTTAATTAATTTCCACCATTCATAATTTACAAAATAAAAGGGAAACACAAATGATTAAATATGCTTTATGATATTTAAGAAATACTTAGCGCTAAGAAAGGTTATCCCTTGAGTCCGGTTTATCTTGACTTACCGCTACCGGGTCCACTGCTACTATTATAGCACTAAACACCAAGCACTGTATAAGTCTTAAGTCAGGCATGCTCGCCCCCATTCCACCGGCCAAGTAGATTCCGTAAAGTGTAGGACCTACAATGACATAGTGATGTGTAATAATAAAGCGTGATCAAATAGAAATCAAAGAATACCTGATATTCGTGACATAAGCAAAAAGCAATTAACTGGATTATTTTTACCTTCACCCACACAAAAGCAAATACACAGTTGGCAACTTTGAACATGTCTTCTCAAATATATGGAAAGACTCTATAATTCAAAGTATAATGTGTGAAATCGCTATTGAAGAATGTGTAACTGTTGAATAGAACGGCACACGTTAACGCAACCGGAGAAAAAACTCATCGCTATGTTCTAATAAGTCATCTGTTTCAACTGCGTCTTAATGCGCCTGCATGTTGAAAGGCGTCTATGAAGGTGTCAGTATATCGAGGGTATTTTTGTAAACAATGCAAATTTAGGTGCCATTGCTCAGAACGATCAATGCCACCTAAAATGCGAATGTTTACAAAGAAAGATGATTTAACGCTCTTAAAGACTTCATGGCGAGGTTATTAACTTTTGTAAAAAAAATCGAAATTTAGTTACAGCCATTGCACGCCCTCGATATACATGTGAGCCATTATATGGTCATAATATTCAGTGACGCTTACAACATTACCTGTCGAACAGATAAGACCCTGAGCAGGATTGTCTCATAGGGGCTTTTACTTCTCTCCTAGCTAAGCTCAGCCTGTAGCGACGGGGACTGCAATTCTATGAATTGTGAGTTCGAACCCCAGCCCGTCCAACATTTTTGTCGACGTTTGACAAAAGTCAGTGTGCCAAGCGTCATTCGTATGAGCTAACAGTCTTTGTGGAAAAGACGCTAGTTGCATGGCAAGTATGAAGTGTCGAGTACTTGTGTGAGAAAGCCAAGACATACATGAGTCTGTGAACTGGCCGCAGTGATATGACTGAATAATTAATCAAAACGACGTTAAATCCCAATCATTCAATCAGGTAATACTGGTCTCCTAGTGTCAAATGTTCATTAAACTGTGGCGCCAGACCAATAATGAATACAATATGAAATATGAACCGTGCAAAAACACGTGTCTTGCTATATGAACCGTGCAAAAACACGTGTCTTGCTATATGAACCGTGCAAAAACACGTGTCTTGCTATATGAACCGTGCAAAAACACGTGTCTTGCTATATGAACCGTGCAA
>JAUELF010251287.1:0-11871 GCA_031471495.1 Clinocardium nuttallii
ATACAGACATGTTAAAAGCAATAATTAAAAGGACCAATCTTGATCTTTATATTTTGTGGCGGCGTATATTGTGGCGGAACTAGCACTCTTGTTTAAATTGTCTTAGAACTTCGGAGAAAGAGATGTCCATGGAATTACCAGTCCCATTATGCGACTGAATCAATGAATTGATCAATGTCATCCAAATCGATAAGGGACATCGTGGTCTTTGCTGTGCTTCCTACATATACCAGTTCCAAACCCGTATGACCACATTAGAGTGAACTCGTCACGGAAATTTTCAACGACATGTTCAACATTCTTAAACAAATAGAAGCCAGGCAGTGCACACTGTATCGTACAGAGAAGGGAACTGCCGTCCGGGATCGTAGACTTGGATCGATCAACACTAGTAATACAGATCGGTTTCCCGGAGAACAACATATGTGTTCACTTGTTATTGCTATGAAGATGATGATACATGAGAAGCCCTTCAGCTAACTTATTAAGCGAACCGTGGTCTGCAGTAAATTTAAAGGTCATCTGAAGATTAAAGATGTTAAAAAGCAGACGTGATTGTAACATATACGTCGTATATGTGTGTAAGGTTATCGTAAACATAAAAAACAAACCCAACCGAAATCACAAATTTAACAACATCGTTGTTTAGACTGCGACAGTAAAGCCGGACTATTTAAAAAAAAGTTTTTATACAGAAAGCTCCGGAAACGTTTGTCGAGAGAGTATGTTCTCTATGCAGGTAGCATGTTATCAAAAGCAAAAACAAAAACAAACATTTTGTAGATATATTTATGGATTGCTTGATTGTTTAAGCCCCTTTTAACATTTTTCAATTTTATCACGGCAATACATGGGTAAGTTACCATTATTAATGGCCCTTTTATCTTGACACCAGCCAATTCAGTCGTAATGCTATCCCGCAACCCTGAGCGCAAAGGAGGACACACAGTACTTCCAATTTTAAAGTATTCGGTGTGATTCGGCAGGGGATCGAACCCATGTCCTCCCGCATCCGAGGCGAACACTCTACCGTTACACCATATGTATATATAATGAGCTGGACACACGTCGAATATGGACACAGGTTTGTCTTGTGGGATGCATACTTTATGTTTTGATGATGAGGACCAAAGATAAACAAACTCGACGTAAATGTTACGAAAGAAATAGTTCGTAAATAGTGACCAGTTCAAAGAAGTATTTCATCATCATAAACATAAACTCCGATGTCTACAAGTACACTGTTTAACACATTCAATCGCTAAATGGCTGCACACGTTAACAATCTGATCGTAAATAAACATTCCTATAATTTCCGTTTTCTGGTGGCCATGTACATATTATCCTTCCATTTTGAGTCTTTTATAAGATAAAGTAGAATCCTCTTCTGTGACAATATCATATTGGTCTCTGGTCCTTCGACGTAAAATCACTACCATAAGCACAGACGATAGCGCCATGTACACACTGGCGCATATTGCGAAATAAAACAAAGGGGCGTAAGTCCCGTAGCGGTCTTTTATAATTCCTGAAATAGACAATCATCTTAATAAGTGATTTGTTATGATGAAAGTCCTTGTTTCACTTATGCTCGCACATTATGACCGTAATGTCGATAACATAAATGATTATGTTTTACAGGCAAAAGGGTCTAGCCATAAATTCTTACAACTTCAATACGCCTGTTTTCAACGGTCCTTACAATGTCTTCCGTTTACATAACACATTTGATACGATTATACCTGGTTTTGGAGGACAATCAGTTTTCAGTTAGGCAACAGCTTAATTCCACACTAACATGATTACTCCATTCGATTAGTAAACAGCAGCGCGAATGGTGGTAGACTTCTGTGATAAAAAGTGTCACCAGCGTATCCTTATTTTAAAAAACGAACCCGTTAAAGGGAATAATTGGAATCTAAGGATGTGTTCGAATTATTCCTTGTTCGAGATAACGGGAGTTCACCCCGTATGTTTATACCGTTAATCTAATAGGCAATATTTTAAATCGTTTACGCTGATAGAAGTATCTGGGAAAAATATAGTCTGAAGAATACGAAGCAAGCGTTTGATGAATATAAACAATGAAGCTTTATCGGGAAAAAGTAGATTTAGGAAATTCTACTTTTCTTTCGATAATTTGAAAAGCCGTTTGCTAAAAACGCACTTTCATGTCGCAAATATGTCTTCAACCCTGGAAATATCTTAATTTATATTAATAATGAAGCACTATTGGTGTCTACGATGATTTTAAAGACGTTGGCTATAAAGGCGCTCTCATGTTGCACATATTGTGAGTCGTCTACTCTAAAAATAATATGAGAAAATATAATCTGAAGAAGTTTCGAAAAATTCGTTTCAGTTATGCAGCAATGCAGAGATATTTATTTAACAGAAGAATTCCAATCATATGTTGAGGATTATGCTGTAAACAACGAAACACTATTGGGGAAAACGTGCTTCGAAAGTAAATTATATTTTTCGTACGAAGTTTTGAAAAGCCGCATGCATAAGGGAAACGAAAAAATAATATCAATCCCTGAAATGCTCACCTCCTATGATCTCGCCAAACAAAATACCTAAACCATAGAACATATTAACAAATGCAATTCCTTCAGGGTAACGTTCCATTCCAATAACTTCTAATACAATTACTGACAACTGTGCTATCATGATCCCAAGCACATAACCATACATAACACACGCTAACAACAACGGCCAATAGGCTGTGAACTGTAATACCAATAAGTGACTGATGGCGAGTATCGGCATACCGTATATCCAGTGGTAGATTGTAGGTATTCTGAAACATAAACGGGACCACGCCTTGCATGTTAAGGACATTCGGAAATTTACAGCCAGTAAGTAACTCCATAGCACGGCATGAACAATCAAGAGTGTCTTTAATGCTCATATACTAGCCATTCAGGTATAAACAAATATTCTGACGGAGGCGGCTTGATGGCCATAATCAAGAGGAAATTGTAAAAAGAAGTAATATGATTTTTACTGTCAAATGATAACATCTGAAAGTTAATAGAAAGTTTAGATAGGTATTTTAAACTCAGTATGACCCTCTTTATCATGACATTGAACTAAGTGTCATGAGTCAACTGCATTTACAGGTTCTGCACGCCAGATTATAAGATAGTATGGTCAAAGTTTTAGAACTGTTAACACTTGTCTTGACATACTAGAGTCATATTTCTGAGATAAGATAATAGTAATAAGTTCACTCACTAATACAATAAATATCTAAATATTGATCGTTTATACTTCATTTCTACTCTGTAAACATACCCGGTAAGCCACATTTCCATTGACTTTTAATTGACTGTTTTTCAACATTTACTGCCATTTTTTGAACTATTTGTTTACTTACAGTGTTGTCACTATTAGCAATATTTGCAGAAGATTCAACAGTTCAAACTTTTGATATCAATCTGGAGTTTAACAGCTTCAAAAGAGGAATATAACTCCACTGTTAAACTCCCAAAATAGCCGTCATGTTCTCCTTTTCGAAAAGGAAACTTTGTTTTACAAAATATGATTTGTTTCTTTGAGCCCGGTAGCTCAGTCGGTAGCGACGCGGGCTCTCAATCCAGGGGTTGTGAGTTGTTCGAATCCCGGCTCGGCCAACTTTCTTTCCGACGTTTGACGACAGTCAATGCGACATGCGTCATTTGTATTTCACCAATGGGCTTAGTCTATGTGGAAAAGCAGCCAGTTGCTTGGGACGATTGGTGTGTTGAGTACTGGTGTGAGAAAAGCAGGAAACACATGAGTAGGCGAACTGGCCGCCATGATATGAATGATAAATTGTTTCACGAAGAATAGGTTCATAGCCATATAAGTATAGACCTAACCTGGCTTTAAATTGAAGCAGTACACATGTTGAACGCCCAAAGAAATTAAACAATCCCAAAAGAGACAGAAACATGGAACCTATTTTCCTTTTATATCCTATTTCTGTCATGATGTCCACAAGGAACCAACTTTCCAAATTACCTGAAATAGAATTTTAAAAACTTATTTCAGAATTACGTCATATCTGACTCTTTGTAAGGAAACACACACTTATTTGGTCGACACATTCATTTCTGTTATGCGGTAATCCAGATTCAATCATCTCTCTGCGTAAAATAAACTTTCATATGCAAATTGTCTCCATTAATACTGCCTCTGTCTCATTTTTCTATATATTACGGAGGGTGACGCTTTCAGACAAAAAGTGCCAATATAATACGTTTGTAGCATCCCCATGTTTTACGTTGTAACAGCATGGAATATTCTATAATGTAACAACATGGAATAAAAAAGCTATTATAACAGTGTTGCATTTCACATGGATCATTCAGGAAAAGCGTTTGGTATATATCATTAAGGTAAAAATCACTTGCATATCTAATATAAAGCATTAGGTTCCAAAACGTATGTGTACTTATTTTTAGAAATGACGTAATCGCTTGGACTACTTTTCTGAAATATAAATGAGCTGTTCCACCAGAAAACCAAATTATTTGACTGCGAAAAGTATTAATACGGATCAGCCTAAGCATGCAGCGCATGCTTAACCAGACAGTCACGTTTCGACGCCCGTGGACTTTCTGTTTCAGTCGAAATTCTTAAGCTTCCGTATGACGTGCTTACACAATGTTATTCAGTGGGTATTTATGTTCGCGCGTTACGTCATTCTATTTTTGGTGACGTCATTGAGCTTTTGTAATTGTGTATGTTATTTCTTAAAACTAGTTAGAATGAGTGTAGATTTACCTGAAAACATAATTCGACATGCAAGAGAAATAGAATATTACGTCCCTGAAATTCGACATAAACTTTATCTGACTCGGCTGTGAGAATTGATAATTGTCCCAACCTCGTCAGATAAAGTTGATATCTAGACATACAGAATATTATCTCTGACTGTCTGGTTTAGCCTGCGCTGCATGCTTGGGCTGATCCGTATTAATACTTTTCGCAGTCAAATAACTTAGTTTTCTGGTGGAACAGCTCATTCATATTTCAGAAAAGTAGTCCAAGTGATTACGTCATTTCTAAAAATAAGTATACAGATAAACACAACAGTTTATCATACCAATAGACATCTAAAAAAAAGTTTATCATACCAGTGTTATTTATTCCAAAATATGCTCATTGCGTGTTAAATAATATTCTCTATACTCAAAGAGTATAAATAGCCCGCTAATAACTGCATGCCGATACCAGTTTTCATTAGAATATCATGAAATTAAATCATTTTGCATAAAGTTTTATAAATGTAATGTGGTATTTCGACTGAATCATGTAGCATTAAGGCGTTAACAGCGTTTGGCATGTAGCCTGGTGCGGATGTTTTCTATTCTGGTTCAAGCGTACAAGGTACATCTAATCGAAGAAATACAACCTGCACAATGATTAATGTAAGTACATGTACAATGTCACGATGTATTACAGTTCCGTATTAGACTAGGACATATAAGCGGTACCAAATATTTTAATGCGTTTTCTTTGAATTATCAATTCATAATGCGGTAGCAAATGCAAAAAATGAGTTATTTCATTATTAAAACATAAAAATGTATATCATTTTACATTTCGTCTTAAAAGCAATACAAATAATATAATAACATAACACCAATAGGCTTTGGTTTTGCCCTTCATGGCGTAGGGGATATTTAAATTTGTCTCGACATTCGGTCTCGCAAGATTTCAACTTTTCCACGCGCATCATAGTCAAATACAAAACATTCCCTATGTATTCATCGTACATTTCATATGTTACGTGTATACAATTGTCGTCTGCTTCCTAACGTATCTCGGGACAACCTGTAACACCAATAAAATGTTTGATTGTGATTGTTGATCGACTTTTTGGAGTTTGCTGCCGTTTTAAAGTTTCCCTGTTACAACACGGCGGCGAAAATCCTCTTGACTTCTTACCATGTCTTCCTTGTACCAGTACTCCCCACACAGCACTCTCCCTAGACAATTGACTTACATCCTACATATAATTTCACATACAGCGCATTGATGAAAGAAGCATGACACTTGTAACAATATCAATGATTCTTATCTTTTATCGCAACAAATCAATTACCGAGCAAGAGTTGGAATTAATGATCCCTGTTTTGAGTTAACTGAGCTATCGTAGTTCGACATCTTTTATCATGTTAAGGTGCAAACACTCTGTGAAAATGCGATATTGCTCTTTTTGAACATGGTCTCCCTTTAACAACTTTCGTGTAACTCAAAGACGCCAATATAACAAAAGAAATGATAAAAGAAACCTGTGGACGCCAACACGAAACAGTTCGACAACAACACCATGAAGACGCCCGTTGTCAAGAGTTTCCAGTCACAATAACTCATGGCTGCACATCTGGTCCGTCTGTTCTTAAAAACAACAGGTTCTGCCTGATAGTCACGTGACCCATATATGATGCACGATGCTGGAGCACACTGAAGGCAAAGTCCGCCGAGTAAAATAAAACTGCCACTTAAACCGTAACTGGATATGAATATTTCGGTAATGTATGGCAATATTGATTGTCCGATGCCCGAACTGACCTCTAGCAAAATAAGGACTACACCTGCATCTTCTCTGAAAGCAGCACTGACTGTTATAAACGGCACTAGGTAGCAGACGCTCATTCCAAGACCTGTAGTAAGAGAGTCGTTTTCATTCGTAAAACCTATTTTATATTATTCCAAATTGGATCGTATCCAATGTTTGTGTAGTAAAACTAGCGTTAAAAATCTGCATATTTTGATAATCCTAACATTGCAGGCTAACACCTTTTAGAAAACATTTTTGTTTCGTTTTGATCACACGTAGGCGATAAACCGTTTATTTACTTCGACATACTAGCGTTAACAATTTGCATACTTTCGATAATCCTTACATTGCAAGTTAAATCATTTTCGAAATTCATCCCGAATGATATTTACGCGTTTATAACAAACGACTGGTGCAGCACGAGTTTGTTATACGTGCGTACAATCAAGAGAGTTACGGATTTCAGATTCAAGCGTTAAACCCTAGTCAGACACACACACACAGAATCTGCGGATGCTAGGGATGGATTGTCCGTATCTATCCGTCTTATCCGTAACTGTCCGTATCGTATCTGCAGGGCCCATATGATTCGTTTCCACATTTTAAAAAGTTTCAAAATTCAGGCGCGGACATGTAAACCGTAATGATCCGTAACTAAAGCTAACTGAAGGCATTTATCCGTATCAAAACCAATCATTCCGCGGTCCAACTCTGGTTGTGAACTGATACGGTTTTATGCGGATTACGGGTCTCGTTCTGCGTATTGGTACGGACTGTTACCTACAAATGCGGATAAGCTTATTTCAGATACGGATAAAAACAGATTGCGAGGGACCTCTGCGTTTCAGTAACTTCGTGCGACGATCTCTATCTCTTTGACAACGCATTTGCCCTCAACGAGTGGACGAAGCCCTTCGCTGCTACACATCTGGAAGAGAACAGTGGGCCTTTATTTATCGGCTCTCTCGTGCCAGATGATGCCTTTAGCATACTGGCCAACCGATCATAACCCTCCATCAGGAGCCACAGAGACCATGGTGCTAGGACGCGTAATCGTGTTGGTGTAATGCTTTTCAATTGTAACAGAAGGGTCACCATTTCATAAACTTGTTGGTTGCAAAAGTGGGGTCGCCATTTCATAAACATTATTTTATCTTTATTCGTTAGTTGTCCAATTAAGGACACAAATAAAGGTTTGTGATATAAAGATAAATAAAACAAATGGTAAAATAAACTAATTAATAGCTCTTGGACATTTAATGTATTAATCTTGATCCCACCTATAAATGAGGGCGAAATAAATAAATGTTCAATAAAAGTCAAAGAAATAAACTCAGCTTCAAAATGCCATTGGCGATTGTAGACGTCACATTTGCTATCCGCAATGCATACGCAACAGTCCGTATCTGAAGGTTTTTACCCGCATGTAACGGTAGCAGAAAATAAGTGATCCGTATCTATCCGCATCCTGTCAATTCAAAGGGAACGTATCTAACCGCTGACATCTGCATTTACTCTCAATCATTCGTATCTATCCGCGTATATAGGTAACTGATTCCGTAAATTCATCAAGAAAATAGGAAACGCCCACATAATCTGCGGTAGACTGTGGATTTTATCCGCAATTGTGTGTGTCTGACTAGCCCATTATATAACTGGTATAAACATTATAAGTTACATATACATGTGATGTGATAATTAATTGATCGAGGACTCTGAATACATCATTCAAACATCTGTATTCGTTAAACAAATTGAGAGACACTTTATATTTTCGTGAAAGTTCTGAAGTCGGATATTGAGGGACTAAGCAACATAAACATTCACGCGGTGGTACTAAGTTTCGAGTGCTTTGAACTGAATGCTGTAACCAAAGTAGGCGCGCACTACGATCGATGTAAATTGGGGTTCCTTCTCGTTACTGCCGTTATACTGTTAATTGGTTCCAAAGCAACATGTGCGCCTCATTTGTTAATGGTTTAAATCCAACAAAGTTACAAAAATATACCATTTTCTTTTATTAGAGGTTATGTGTCACATGCTGGCCATCTGTTGACAGCATTTCTAAAATATTTAATATGTTGAGAAATAATAACACTGAAATTCTTTGTATCGCTTCATTACTTACTTGCAAACAGTCCTGTTGATACGATTATCATTCCTATAGAATTCGAGAATGAACTCGCAAACAAACCTATACACGCTACTATACAACCGGCAAATGCACATTGTCCTGGACCATACCTCCGAATCACGGGAGCCCATACTATACCTGAATTATTGGAATACATGAATGAAGAGATACTATCTTTAGCATGTGACATCAAAGTTAAAATCATTTATATATAACAATTGTATTTTGTCTAGTTGTGTTGATAAACGAGAGATATTGCTCACAATCTCAATGGCCTTCAGTGTTTCAACTACGCGTAGTACTTATTCTTTCTGAATTTGACATATGTTTCTGATTTTAATTAGATGTTTTTCTAGCAAAACGGTTGATCATTGGCGATATAGTTTGAAGTATTTGAAAGTTTAAATATTGACAACCCATCCCCATTATTGGAACCCAAGACCTATGGATGAACCCCGATTAATTGAGTTATACCTACCTCCTCCATGGCTTATGGCCAAAAAGAGACTCTGTAAAAGAACCGCGGTCGACCTCGGCGCATCAAATATCAGCATGATCTCCACATACGTAACGCTAAGACCGTAACCAAGACCGTTGGCTATTATATATAGAACGAAACAAGCAGCCAATACCATGCCTTTCCTTTTTCTGGAAGCATCTTTTACTGTCCTGTGTAAATCAATTATATGTTCATTCATAAAACATGGTACTTTTTTATTGTCTGTTTTCAATACAATTAACACATTGCAAACGATCTCCTGAAATCAAAAGGTTCAAGTCACATTCGATCAGATTAAGAAAGCTTGTAAAAGATGGATAAATAATATAATTAAACAAATTGTGAAAAATGCCATAACAAGTTAAAGCAATTATGAGAATTTGAAGGCAAAAAAGTATGATTTTGTTTATTGGAAAAATTGTATTGTTTGACATTTTAAATAAAAAAATCTCAAGTAACTTTAAACATCGAAGAAACGGAGAAAATTAACACCCTTACAAAAGTCTACATATTTCAAAGCAATAGCAAAAACACATTTATTTCAGAGAGATGATACCTTTTATCGCCACTAACAATTGGTGTAGTCTCATTTTGTTCGTTATTGTCATCTTTATTCGAAGCCATCGTAAAACCTAATTCCGCTGCACAACCCTGCTCTTAAAAGGTCCTTATCTGAATGACACAAGCAATTTTTGTTTACAGGTCCATATTGATAAATGACACATGCAATTTTAATTTAAATGTCCCTTTTTTATAAATGACACACGCGATGACGGCTAGCAGGTCCTTTTTTATAAATGACACACGCGATGTCGGTTTAAATGTCCTTCTTTGTAAATGACACACGCGATGTCGGTTTAAATGTCTTTTTTAAAAAATGACACACGCAATGTCGGTTAGCAGGTCCCTATTTATAAATGACACACGCGATGTTTATTTAAAGGTCCTTATTTATAACATTCACAAGCAATGTCTGTTAAAAGATTCTTCTTTATAAATGATACATGCGATGTCGGTTAGCAGGTCCCTTTATTTAAAGGTCCTTATTTATAAAATCCACAAGCAATGTCTGTTAAAAGGTTCTTCTTTATGAATGACACACGCGATGACGGTTAACAGGTCCTGACTTTCGGAAAGCAAAATTGCTCGTTTGTTGCATTTAAAAGTCTATGTACAGAAAGGGGGTCGCCTAATGAATGCATCTGTTTTATTGGATTGTAACGCCGTTTTCAACACTATTTCAGTTATATTCAGTTATATCACGGCGACAGTACACTTATTCATGATTCTGTTGTTAACATATTCGTACACGTCTAGGAAATGTGCATTGTCCACGAGCACTCTACCATGACACAGTCGTGCCGCGCCTGTGATATAATAATTGTAACCCAGCTATATTCTCATTTAGACGAGGGTAAACATTAAAGCTTAAATAAATCAAATTTTTAATTTTAAAACCCCGTTCTGTTTTATGGAGCTGTCACACTGTTGCGTATCGTACTAGCGTATGCCAGCGTATTAAAAATATCACGCATACGCATACGCTAACAATTAATTTACAATATACCTTCCTTATGTGAGCTATATTCCCTTATATAGACGCTTTGCAGACGCTAGGATTACGTTAGGCATATGTTTTATACGTTTCAAGCACGGTCGCATACGCTGGCTTGTGGCACTGTCAAAATGTTGCGTATCGTACTAGCGTATGCCAGTGTTTGAGAAATATCACGCATGCGCTGGTATACGCTGGCATACGCTAGAGGTACGTTAGACATGTGTTGTACATTGAGTAACGTATACATAACTAGCGTATGATTGGCGTATCCGCTGCGTATTGCCCGCGTATTGATATAGGATCCAATTTCTAGATATTATACACTTCTTCGTGGACTTATATTGGTACTGTGTCACGTGATAGCAGGACGCTAGATATGCGCTGTTCAAATGCGAAACGTTCGCTAGCAAATACACAGACTACGCTGGTAATACGCTGGTGATAAGCTACTCACACGATACTCATAGGTTCAATACGGTAAGTACATGTATACAAACAATTGTATTTTCAATGGCTTTTTGTGTGTATGAAAATTAATTCATGAATTTTCATACGCAACAAATACGTTTCTCTCATACGCAATAGTGTGACAGTGCCATTAAATTGTTTTCCGATGTAAAGCATTACACATTATAACATTTTAAAACAGTTTTCCATGTATTTTCCCTATGAGTTCTAATTTTGAAAATAGTTATATTTTAATTAGCACAAAAGAAGTTTATAACATACAACAAACGGAAGGAGTCATAAACATTATTTTATATATTTAACTTTGGTACATTTCTATAAATCCTCGTCATATATATGTAAGTTATAAAGTCGTTTAGCTCACCCGTATGCACAGAGTAAAGAACCTCACATAATGATAACAATATTTAAAACTTGGTGCATTAAACATTAACTATTAATAAGAATGAATATTTAAACAGCAGACCAACATACAATCAAACTGTTTTCATATATATATTTATCGACGGTAGTGTATACACATATGTGAAGTGGGGATAGCATGTTGGCAGGAAAAGTAAGCTCGTGCGAAGTAGGTTTTGTGTATTGTACACACGGTTGATTGACATTCGATGAGTAAACGTCCAACGTAGCAGACCGTTATCAAATTACCAAGT
>JAUELF010251297.1:0-11868 GCA_031471495.1 Clinocardium nuttallii
AGGGGCTTATGTCCGCCTATGCAATATATAATGAAAGTGTTATATTTTCTGTATACCTATATATTGAATATAAACATAGACAGGGGCTTATGTCCGCCTATGCAATATATAATGAAAGTGTTATATTTTCTGTATACCTATATATTGAATATAAACATTGAGAAGTCGAAGCATATTTCTTGTTCGTTTCTTACATGTAATGATGTACATGTCAACAGAAGAATACAACTCATATGTGAATTTAAGTTTCTTTTCCCAAACATAATAATTAAAATAGTTTGTATATTTGGCTTGGACCTAATAATACGTATTAGTTGTCCCAGATTTGGCAAAAAATAACAGATTAATATATCATGTTCTTCACAACCAGGTAATGATTTATATGTGTCTGGCAAAACCCAGTGTATCTAGTATAACATATACCCAGGGACGTAGTTATTTACAACTTAATGTGTGCCATCGGCGTTTTGTAAAATTGTTGTAACAAGCTGAATGTACAATTGCTTTGTCTCATCAGATCAATCTGTCTAAGGTACATACCTGTATAGCAGAACTGTATTCTCCAAGAAGATTCAAACAAGCCACATGTATGTATCCAATCTGTCTCTTCAAAACCTATCTTGGATGTGATTTGTACGTTTAAAATCTGAAATAAACGCCTTTGTATATTGTATGCTCGTCCTCGTATTCTGCACAAAGCGTTTCGAATGTAATTGCACTAATCGAGCGGACATTTAAATACGAATGTAACTCCTCTGTTAACACATGTACTATAATTGTTCGGAGTCTATTGAGAACATAACGATATGTACTCGATAATTATTGGTCAATGTGTTTTCTCATTATAACCAATTAAGAACTCACGATAAGCATTAAGCGATGATGATAATCACTTTGTTTGTCCGAATTAAAGGATTAACCCTTTCCCACATGCAGACGAAGAGCATAACTTTTGTTTACCCAGGTATTTACATAAACACAAGGGGTTTTAACAAATACAATTTAAATAAAACATTTGACACACTTATATTGTTACTTAAAAAATAGTTCAATAACGTCGGTACAAGAGAGGGGGAGTGGTTCTATTGGTATTTTGTAGTTGGGGTAAGAGGTTCGCCTTCATACATTTATGAGTCGTTCCTCGAGAAAACCAACATTGTGTAAACTCTGCCTGAAGTATCGACCCGGATCGACATGAGCATGCCGCGAAGGCTAAACAGGACAGACAAGTGTCGCTTCCTGTTGATTTTCTTTTTTCAGGAATAATTTTTCTTTATCTATATCCCCTGAGACGGAACGTGTCGGCCCGGACGCTTATCTGAGCTGATACATTACGTCCATAATGTTGATTACCTCGTGGAACGGCACATGAAACAGACGTAATTTGAAGACATTTATTCTGGGACTATGTCCCAGATTTATTGCAAATAAAGAAAATGCTATTAATGAGCAAACCTATATAGATTTACCACATTTTTCATCGTTATTCAATATGTTTAACCATCATTTGTAGAACTTTTACATAATCTTGTCTGGGTGTTTTGAAAGTTTGAAAGTCTGATCTTGATTTGCTCAAATACATATAAATGTGTTCATGTTATTTATATGTCTCTGATTTGTCGTATTTGGAAAAAGGTTTAAATCCCTTATTCAGATGGTCTAGTGTCGTTGTCGGTAATGCCCACATACCAGTCTCATCGTTTTGTCATAACATAACATAAACACTTTATTCACCAAGTTGTGATTACATTTTATTAATTGATTGGGGTTTAACGCCGTCTTTAACAATTTCTCAGTCATATCACGGCGACCAGTTCACATATTCATGTGTTTCCTTGTTTTCTCACACAAGTACACAACAATCTTCCCAAACAACTGGCTGCTTTTCGAAATATACTTAAGCCCATTGGTGAAAGACAACTGACGCATGTCACAATTGACTTTTGTCAAACGTCGAAAAGAAAGTTGACCGAGCCGGGATTCGAACTCTTGTTATATTATAAATAGGGATGAAAAAAACCTTCACAGTTTGGTTATTCAACATAAACAGTAACTAGCAAATATGATAAAACAGATTAAATGTCATAGAAATATCGCAGTTAATGATAAAAGTTTGAAATCCGACAGAAAATTAATTGTCACGCGGCAAATTCGCCTAGCAGCTCATAATCTACACATACAGACTGGTCGATATGGGAGAGACAGAGTGGAGAGAACCCGAAGACTTTGTAAAATATGTAATAATGGCGATATAGAATATGATTTATTTTATTCTTACTTGTTTACTTTTATTCTTACTTGCTAAAGTAATTAAGAATATATTATTAAGAAACCATTTAATTACATCTAATTTTAAGAGAACAGTGAAGGCTCTGATGACGACTGACATTTGTTTTCAAAGATCTGTATTCGCATAGTCTCACTGTTTGCCTACACGTTTGTTTTCAAAGGTCTATATTCGCATAGTCTCACTGTTTGCCTACACGTTTGTTTTCAAAGGTCTGTATTCGCATAGTCTCACTGTTTGCCTACACGTTTGTTTTCAAAGGTCTGTATTCGCATAGTC
Source organism: Clinocardium nuttallii (assembly GCA_031471495.1). Taxonomy (NCBI): domain Eukaryota; kingdom Metazoa; phylum Mollusca; class Bivalvia; order Cardiida; family Cardiidae; genus Clinocardium; species Clinocardium nuttallii. The sequence continues at coordinate 2,567 of JAUELF010251297.1, forward strand.
GCACTGTTTGCCTACACGTTTGTTTAAATATATAACTTTATTAGCCACGTGCAAAGATATGTGAAGCTTGTGGCCATCCTGCATGGTATGCAGACCTTAGTACATGTACATCATAGAACAGTGAAGACGCAGGCGAAACTGATCATGTACACAGTCTCACCACATACTTCACTGTCCGTCTATAGTTATGTGGGTTCGAACTCTAGCTTGATCATTTTATGATGATTAACAATAGTCAGAGTGACTAGCGTAATTCGTCTACCACAAATCAGCTTAATAATATATGAGGGCCTTTTGACTTGGAAGAACATATACGAGAAAGACAGAAATAACAAACTTGGAAACCTTGCCGTTCACGTTGTAATACAACCGATGTACCATTGAAAACGGTGATACATTCAAATCAATCAATATACATGTACCTGGTTCGTCTCAATTTAAAATCTTGCTACCAGTTTTAATCGGAGAAAACTTTGATATCAAGTCGATTATTATCATGACAACAGCCAGATATTACCCGCTCGAGTAACTCGCACAGCATCCCCTCCATAGAAGTATGTCAAGTAATGCAGTTATTCAATCAGTTTATCCACGTCTAGTGCATGCTTGTATGCTTGTGTAGAAGAAGAACCAATTTGCCAATATATTTGTCCAGTTTTATCTATCTTTTAGCCTTTACTTCGCTCTTGAACTTGTCAGTCGATAGATAGTTAGTGTTAACCTGGCCCCGATATCCATAATCACAATCCATTATGTGTGTCTGTCATTGGTTTAAGGTACATTGTAGCTCCAGATCTTGATCAGACCAGAGGCTAAACTCAACTTGCACCTTTTCCCATAGACGGGCTAGTAGAATAAATACTGCCACGTTGTAGCAGTGACTGCGATACTTTCTTGATAGTGTGAGACCAAGGTTCTATCCCAGACTTTAAAATGGTTGTAGTCGCTTACCTCCTCGCTGTACTCAGGAAAACAGGGGTTGCATGGCGCTTTAAAAACAATTGATGCAATGGTGTCAATGATGCACTTATCTGCACTGCAGTACTTGTAATATACTTTACTTCTTACAGGCAAAATATACAAATGAAACACCGTCAATATGTGTCTCATTGTTGGTATGATAATTTCTAAGGCAAGATTGGCACTGAAGTACAACGAAAAATGTTTCCAGAAACAAATGCATGAACAGTTATTAAAAGTAAATGAATAATCATATACTAATGTTGTTGTAAGATGTTTTCACAACAGTTTGTACATAATAAACACTAATATATCGTTATCACATATTTATCCCATTACAAATCCGCGTAATCTGACCAATAATGCTTGGACATACAACACATTGGAAGCGTAATTGATGAGTCTGTGGAAAGGATTAACCATTTACCCGTATACATAACTATGGTATTAAAACCATAGCTATAGATAGATAAGGGGCGTTTTGCATGTTTAAACAAACTTATTTTACCCTCTTATCCAATGTTGTGGGTACTCAATAAAACCGTGTCAATAAGACGCTGCTGCTGAGTACCATCATTTTATGGTTGGATAATAACAGAGATATTGTGGGGGAAGAGTTGTATAGTACACCCTCCTAATCCGCACCTCTTAATTAACCATATCACACATATAGACGCATGTGACAGCATCATACCTCGTTTAAACAGTGTGGTTATAGCGGGGAATGATTGCTCAAATTCGCCTTTTGTCACACTATTTTCACATATGTTCATTTTCTTTTTCATTTTACAGCAATATTCAACATTCCAAACATACACTATCTATTTAGTTCATTGATGGAAGAAGAATGACGCTAGTCACACTGTGGTTTGTCAATCATTATAACGAATAAATGACCGAGCCGGTATTGGAACCCATGACTCCAGGTTTGATAGCGCTCATCTTCACCGACTGATCTATCAAGGATCAATGGAAAAACATTGAAACATCCAAGATCGGGTTGTCGTGAAACATTGTGGACTCAGCGTGAAGTATCGACCCAGATCAACCTATGCATGCCGCGCAGGCTGACTCGGGTAGTCACTTTTCGCCTACTGTGGAATTTCTGTTTCAAGAATAATTACTCTATACCTCTGTCGCCCTGAGACGGAATATATCGGCCAGGATCAGTATGCGCTGACTGCGCAGGCTGGTCTGGATCGATACATTACGCAGATGCCAATGTTGGTTTTCTCGCGGACATCATTTGGGATCATAACCTTTGTGTTACCTTCCCTTAGTCCGTTCCCACATTCAACAAATCTGCAGCAGACGGCTTTGAAAACATTTTGGCAAAATATGGAAAATCTCTATATCAATGAATGTATAAACTATTGAATAGAGTTGAAAAACAAATGTGACAAAAAGAGAAATTGCTCATAACAATTAAATGCAATACACTTAGTACTAGTATTATACTCGTGTATGTGATATTCTTACGTCAAATGATAACGCTTTCTTCCTGTATTAAGACAATGATCGCATGCTTAGCAAAGTCGTATTCAAGTTATGTAAATGTCCGTATGGCTACAAGGTCCCACATAAGTATACCTGCATGTTAATAAGGAATACAGAACAATTACTTAAAATGCTAAGATAAACTATAATTACAATAATGTTCAGTACAATACTATGTAGCTCTATAATCTTCTGTCTAGTTCATACAGAGTTACGGTCCGTGAACAATCGGAAGGTTTTTCCCGCTTCAAATGGGTTTTCTGGGTCCGCTTGTAAATATGGTTCTAGTTGAGGTGCGGAAAGTCTCGGTTGGAATAGAAATGTATCTAAGGTAAAATGGTTCAACTCTGTGAAAAGTTGTTCGGCTTCCGGCGATGCCGATAGTTCTAAAGGGCATGATGCCAGTCTAGGCTGGGATAGAAGAGGGTCTACCTTTACTGGATCACAATCAGGCGGTACCGAGTCAGAGGTTCAAAGTCTTGGATGGGGAAGTCAACGTTTATCTGGTGGAAGCACCGGATCTGAGTCGAGTATATGGTGGATCTTTCGTAGCACCTGCATCTGGCGGAAATGGGGGAGTAAGTAATAACGGGAACGGAAGCAATCCATTCTGCGTTAGTTTCAACGGACCAGGTCAAGTTAGTGGTTCTTCCAACGGGTGTGGACGAAGTGGTTTCGGTTCTTCGTCAAATAGTAGTAACGCATTTAGAGATAGCTTAGACCGAGTTAAGTAAGTGGTTCGTCTGATGGTTTTGGCTGTAACGGATTTGGTTCTCCGCCAAATAGTTGTAACTCCTTTAGAGGTAGATTAGACCGAGTCAAGTAAGTGGTTCGTCTGATGGTTTTGGCTGTAACGGATTTGGTTCTCCGTCAAATAGTAGTAACCCATTTAGAGGTAGATTAGACCGAGTCAAGTAAGCTGTTCATCTGATGGGTTTTACTGTAACGGATTTGGTTCTCCGTCAAATAGTAATAACTCATTTAGAGGTAGCTTAGACCGAGTCAAGTCAGCTGTTTATCTCATAGCTATGGCTGTAACGGATTTGGTTCTCCGTCAAATAGTAGTAACCCATTTATAGGTAGATTAGACCGAGTCAAGTAAGCTGTTCATCTGATGGGTTTTACTGTAACGGATTTGGTTCTACGTCAAATAGTAGTAACCCATTTAGAGGTGGCTTAGACCGAGTCAAGTCAGCGGTTCATCTGATGGTTTTGGCTGTAACGGACCGTCTAATAGTAGTAACCTATTTAGAGGTATATTAGATTAGACCGAGTCAAGTAAGCGGTTCATCTGATGGTTTTGGCTGTAACGGATTTGGTTCTCCGTCAAATAGTAGTAACTCATTTAGAGGTAGATTAGACCGAGTCAAGTAAGCGGTTCATCTGATAGCTATGACTGTAACGGATTTGGTTCTCCGTCAAATAGTAGTAACTCATTTAGAGGTAGCTTAGACCGAGTCAAGTATGCGGTTGATCTGTTGGTTTTTACTGTAACGGATTTGGTTCTCCGTCAAATAGTAGTAACCCATTTAGAGGTAGCTTATACCGAGACAACTAAGCGGTTTGTCTGATACCTATGGCTGTAAATTGATTTGGTTCTCCGTCAAATAGTAGTCACCCATTTAGAGATAGATTAGATAGATAGATATTTATTATTGATATAAGCTAATACAGCTTCTAGTCATATTACAAATTAAACAATAATTTACATGACATGTCACCTTTCAAATAAACAATAAGCAAAATGGTTATTGAAGAAAGATTGATAATATATAAACAATAAATTATATCTTATTAGACTGAGTCAAGTAAGCGGTTTATCTGATGGTTTGCGACTGTAACGGATTTGGTTCTACGTCATACCATGGTTTTCCAATTGGTGGAAGTTTCGGAGGTGCTTCTGGGTTTGAACCACCATCTGATGGTTTGGGGATCCTATCATACGGAAATACATTTGGTTTAAATGTCGGGGAACCGTCCGGCGGAAATAACAGTCTATTTGGAGCGAGTTTTAGACGATCATCTAACGTAATTAACTAATTATCAATGATTCTGATAAACAACAAATTATACATAATTTTACAATTTTACGACAAATTCAAAATAGGCTGGGTTGTTTGAAAATCGACTTCAAAGACTTTTGAGGGCAAATTCAAGATCAGACTTTGCTTCATTTGCATCTAAAATCGGCAAAGTTTTCACCGATGTTATATGTAGCGGTCGGGCGAACGTTGAATCTTGAAAGGGTACATGAAAATACCTCCCGAAATATCAATTGACCCAGATATTGCTGGAATTGTTTATTCATTTAATTTATTTATGTTTGCAAGCTTCGTGAATAATTTATAACTGTTTTATTTCTGAAATGCATTCTGGAAGAAAGTGGTACAATGATAGAGCATCGGCCTCTCGTAGCAAAGGTCCAAGGTTCGAATCACGTGATGAACGTGGCAAACAGCGCGAGTACTTGGTACGTCTCCTGGAAACAAACATCGGTCGTGATAAATCGTTGAGAAATAAACAAAATTCCATGCGCTCGAAAAAACAATGAAATCTACATAGTACTTTGACTTTGAAAACATAGTGACAAAAATATGAAAAATCTCCATTAATGATCGCTTAAATGTTAAATAAAATTGAAAACACTGTGGCCAAAGGAGAAATTGCTCACCGTGAGCAATTAAACCTTTGGCCACAGTGTTTTCATAAGTCGTCTGCTGCTATAGCATCAAAATGCATCTCAAGGTGGGAAAGGGTTTACGCGAATCCGCTTGTTTATAACAAAACTTGAGTCGCCTCTGGATGCATCTGTGTAAAGTCTCACCCGAGTCTTAACAATTCGCAAGTGTCTTGTAAATCCTCATATATGCAATCTTTGGATACAAGACATGTACCATTACTATTTGTACATTATATAATGTAATTGTAAATAATGTCAGACTGGATACTCGCGGCTCATATATAAATATATGTAAACAAAAGTCCAATACATTATTATATATCAAATATTTATTATTTATTTATATATGTGTATATTATGTATATACACATCTTATAATACATGTTTTATACAGTTATGAAAATAAGTTAAAGGGTCGAGCGATATATATAAAAACCGTTTTACAAGTTTGTAAATATCTGATAAATATATATTGCGCTTATGAGAAAGAAAGCAAGGGTAAACAACGTCAACTAACAACAACGAGAAAGAATGCACTACCCAGGTTGTTCTCTACATATGATATGGCTCTCATAAGAGCAAGAATGCGAATATTGTATTCAGTTGTCCGTGGTTAAAATAGATTGCTCAATAACACAAATGATATATAACCAATCATAAACGTTACATGTGATATCACGTGTCCTCTAATCACGTACGCTGTGCAATAGAGTTCATCCTATTACTGAGTAGAGTCCGTATCTTACCAATCATGTGTACTTTGCCATGGAGTTCCAGGTTCGATTTCGTCTTGTACGATTTATCACACTCAGTGCATTTATACGGTCTTGCTCTGGAATGGGTCCGCATGTGTTTCAGAAGGTCAGTTGGCTGGTTAGTTTTATAGGAACACGAACTACACGTGAAGGGCATTTCAAGCATGTTTATGATAGCTGTGTCGTATTCAAAATAAGCCAGATGTGTTTTGGTGGCTGTAAGATTTTCAATCATTTTATCACAATTGTCCGCTTCAATCCTTTCATTACATTCCATCACTTTTAATCCTTTCCTTATATTTGAACTATTGTTGTTGGACTCTTCACCGATATGCGTTATGGCATGCGCTCGTAGACTTTGTACGTATTTGAATCGTTTGTCGCAATGGTTGCAGGGGTAAGGTACGTCGATAAAGTGGATCTTCATGTGCGATCGTAGATACCTCTCACTCTGATAACACCTCTGACAGTGAGGACAGACGAAAGACGGGGTGGACCTCTGGACAATGTTTACTTTCTTGTCAGGCGTTGAGAACTGAAAGAATACAAACATAAACATTACAGCTCGACCATAGATCATATAATCAGATCCCGCTCGTCAAATGGTTGTATAGCCAAGCGTGAGCTCGTATAACAATGAATAAAATACTTTGACCATAAATCATAGAATCAAATCCCGCTCGCCAATTGCTGCAAGCCTAGCGCGATTTAAATAAGGTTTGTTTCCAGGAGACGTACCAAGTATTCGCGCTGTTTGCCATGACATGGCATCATATAACAATATAGTAATATTTTTAAATTTTACAAATTTAATTTTGTGACTTGGCGATCTTCGAAGATCCGAATTAGCTAATGCCTCTGCCCTGTATGATCAACATCTGCCCTGTTCCACATTCTAGTCGTGTACGTTCCCGGGAGGTATCTTGAAACGACTATGACAAAAATATAGATTGTTTTATTCAATTATCCAACTAGATCGAAATAGAGGTCATTTCCAAAACCTCGGAATGTTCCTGTTCGGGTCACGCGTCCCATTGTATCACTTAATAACATTGACCTGATCCTGACATTGTATAGCTTAATAACATTAACCTAATCCTGACTGTGTATAGCTAAATAACATTGACATAAGCCTGACCTTGTATAGCTTAATAACATTGACCTGACCCAGTATAACTTAATAACATTGATATAATCCTGACCTTGAATAGCTTAATAACATTGACCTAAGCCTGGCCTTGTATAGCTTAATAACATTGACGTAATCCTGACCTTGTATAGCTTTATAACATTGACATAATCCTGACCTTATATAGCTTAATAACATTGACCTGATCCTGACATTGTATAGCTTAATAACATTGACCTAATCCTGACCTTGTATAGCTTAATAGCATGGAAATAATCCTAACCTTGTATAGCTTAATAACATTGACCGGAATCTAACATTATATAGCTTAATAACATTGATCTGATCCTGACCAAGTATAACTTAATAACATTGACCTTATCCTGACCTTGTATAGCTTAATAACATTGACCTGCTCCTGGCCTTGTTTAGCTCAATAACATCGATCTGATCCTGGCCTTGTATAGCTTAGTAACATTGGCCTGATCCTGACCGTGTATACTTTAATAACATTGACCTAATCCTGACCTTGTATAGCTTTATAACATTGATGTGATCATACCCTTGTATAGCTTAATAACATTGACCTAATCCTGACCGTGTATAGCTTTATAACATTGATGTGATCCTTACCTTGTTTTGCTTAATAACAATACACTTTACCTAATCCTGACCTTGTATAGCTTAATAACATTGACCTAATCATGACCGTGTATAGCTTAATAGCATTGACTTGATCCTAACCCAGTATAGCTTAATAACATTGACCTCATCCTAACCTTGTGTAGCTTAATAACATTGACCTAATCCTGACCTTGTTTTGCTTAATAGCATTGACCTGATCCTGACCCAGTATAACTTAATAACATTGACCTAATCCTAAGTGACCTTGCATAGCTTAATATTATAACATTGATTTGATCCCTACTTTTATACAAAGTTCTATATTGTTATGACGTACATGTGCTATTTTAGAGAGTTGAAAACATTACGGGGAAAGTAAAGACATTGTTCATTGTGAAAAATGTACAAGGAATGATCTTGTTTAATACGTTATTTCTCGATTATAAACTGTTTAAAAACATACCAGTAATTTACGATTGTTCTTTTTATAGCAGTCTGACGGAATTCCACATTTAGCCGGGGTATCCCTCGCATGTATGATGTAATGAATATCAAACTGGTCCTTGTCGTTGAACGCTTTGCCACATTTTTTACACTTGTACGTGGCACCGCCTGGTGTATCCTTCCGCTTACCATGTTGCGTAAATCTTGGTGACAATGGCGTTAGTCTGAAGGGTGAATCGATTCCGGAATTGGCAGCGATACGGACAGCATATTTTGAACAACGTTCCTTGTTTGGTGTAACACTTCTAATCGAAGATTGATTTCTGCTTTGGACACGGCTTCTTGACTTTGATCTTGCTTTTCTATCCGGTGTATTTCTTGATGTCCTAGTATTTACTGGTGTACCTGGTTTACTTCGATAGTTCCGAAGTGTTCTGATCGATTTCACGGAAGCGCTTGATGTAATTCCACTAATCCGTGAATTATTGACAATTGTCGTCTCCTTTGCCAGTTTGTCTAGTTTCTTACTGAATATTGGCACGGGAATTCCACTTCGGCGCCTGCTGCTTCTTGTCACGTGGCCAGTGAAACCACATGGTATATCTATCGGTAAACCACAAATCCCTTCTTTTGTATCTATCAGTGCATCTCGCGACGTGTTCTGTACAAGATAAGTTATGTCAGCTGATAGCCGTTTCTCCCCATCCCAGACATCATATGTTTTATCGAGACCGAGTACTACATCTTTATCTTTATCACCATCGTATTCTGCTTTATTAAAGATACATGTTTTGTCCGAGTGTTTAGCTAATGTAGAAGTTGTTGAGTAATTTGGTGATTTCTTGTTAATATCGGTTTCGGTGCTGTGAATATCAGTTGTAATGGTGTCAGCAATGCGAGTAAACGTTTTTTCAACGTCACACGTATATGTTGTATCAGCAATGCATGTATCAGTTGTACTAGTGTCACACGTATATGTTGTTTCAGCAATGCACGTATCAGTTTTACCGGTATCACACGTATATGTTGTATCAGCAATGCACGTTACAGTTTTATCAGCTTCACACGTATAAGTCTCATTGTCACAAGTGTTCGTTGTATTTAGGACACTGTCCGAACATGTTACTGCAGAAATGTCCAGAGATCTATCTATAACGCTCGAGTCCGCCTCCAATGTCCGTGTGGATTCCAGTACACTGATATTGACCGTGCT
>JAUELF010251308.1:0-11597 GCA_031471495.1 Clinocardium nuttallii
GATATCTAAAATGTATATACACTTATGATGTAACAAGAAACATGTATGTTTACGTTACGAAATAAAGAATTTGAATCCTATGCTGCAGAGGCGTCAGAAAGCGTCTATATGAGGTAAAGGGTTAAAATAAATCATCCAAACAGGTATATTGTAGTTTAAAATTATTTTTATTTTTATAATAATCACGCTCGATATCTGCTACCTGGATACTTAACCAGAATTCGCGCCGTTTGTGTGGAAATTTCCTGAGGCAGAACCCGCTCATCACGGGATTCTTACCCGGGACCTTTGGTACAAGAGGCAGACGCTCTTCTTCTGTACCAATGTCTTCCACCTGTCAGTCGAAATAATGTTTTACTAATAATCAAAATCTTTAGATTTAAATACATAGATGTTTTCATTGTAAATCGTCTGTTCAGTTGCTCTATTCCATGTGTTAATAGTGTATTTATATTTATATGTATGTGTAGTCTTGTTAAGAAAGCAACCATTTCCGCCGTACAATAAATAAAGAACTAATGGGAAAACAGCAAACCTTTTATGAATAAAAATCCGTTTTTATTTTATGGTTGAAAACAGTATGCCAAAAAGGAGACATTGCTTATTATGAGCAATTTCTCGTTTTGCATCAATTCAAAAATCGTCTGCTTCTGCATATGTGAAAGACACCCTTTTTTGTAATGTTCCCTGACAGTGTTGTTAATATCAACATAGCTCTTATATGATAACTATACTTCGAGTATGTAGAACGGCGTTAATGAGGCGTCATGAAGGCCTCTACGTACGGATCCGTGTTTTCATATTGATGACCATTTCGTTTAAGAATTTAATTAAATCGCGGTTTAGTAATAACCATAGATGAATTTGTATTTCTTTATTTACATTAGCAGGACATGCACATTTGACATGCAAATGGTCAAATGGACCAGAGTTTTATATTTCGGTAAGGACATATAAAGTAAAGTACGATGTGTGTGTACTGGCTGCAAGGCAAGCCGAAAATGATCAGACTAGAAACACATCTGATTAATAAAAGAGGCGGGAAGGGAAGAAGCTCAAGCATATTCTCACTGAATCTTACTCACTACAACACTTGACAATCACGTGTATTTACAGAACATATATATAACACACACGAGTACGATGTAATACATGGACGTGAAGACATGACAAAATATACCGACATATACATAACAAAATGTACCGACATATACATAACAAAATATACCCTATTACATGAGGAAGAATATAAATATCCGAATGTGTGATTCATTGACGCCGCGTGGAAGCTCGGCGTCAGTATGGGATATAGTTTAAGTTTGAACCATGGGGTGACGTAATCGAAAAGGGAGCAATCAATAAATATTATTGTAAAGAAAACCTCTGTAATATGTTTGAAAAAAACCACACCTTTATGAATGAATAAAATGTATTAACTGATTTAAGAAACAACAAGATACAAACTATGTACATCATCTACCATTATTACAAAACTTTAGACACATTTAATTTGTATTTAATAACTGTTCCCCAACTTCCTAGGCTACGCTTTTTTATAAGTTGGTTTACGGAGTTCACTAGGCTACGCTTGATCAATTGTTTGGTTTACTGTTATGACGACTCGATTCATCAACGCTCAGAAAAAAGTTTCGGGGGATGTTTTTTTTTATTTATTGCTGTTGTATTTCAAAACTTAAAACGATCCTCCCCATACAGTTGTTCATTCAGACCATTGTATTCTTGCTATATGTAGACTTTACATGTGATTTCTTTTCTTTTAATTTCATAAATGAAACATTTTGATAATACACATCTTTAAACTTGTTAAAATTACTTTACATTTTTTGTTAATATACTCCCGTTTGTGTTATCATACTTCTGCTTAACTGGAAGGAGAATAGACTTCCATCACTCTTTCCAAAGCTTGTGTCACAATTAACTTAGAACAAGAGGCATTAACACTTAAATTAATATCTGATAATATTTCAGCAACTATGTTTTTCGTTTGTCTAATTGATCTAGTTAGAGAAGATTTAAAATATGTTTTTAGTAAAAATTAAGAAAGTTCAGCTTGCAGTCAATGTTAAGAAAAAGGTAAACCAAATAGTTTGAAGACTAAACTTGTCCTTTCACGACTAAATTGACATGCTTAATATCACATAGATAAAAGCATATAAACTGTCTAATCCCTACGTCAAACTTGACCCTCTTTGCTCTTGATAACATTTCAGTATAGACTTTGGTAGTCATGTGAACAATAAAGGTACATCTTGACCTTCTAGTTCAAAATATTTACATCCTATCCGTTTGCACAGGTTATTTAGATGTACTGAACTGCATCTGCTTCCCTTAAGTCATGCTTTCAAATCATGCGCGGCGTCTTTGATGCTTAGCATCAAAATTCGTCTTGTTTATAATAAGCTAACTGTTGTTGTCTTTTTAACAAAACATATTCTCGAAAGTATTGAATTATGCATTCATGCATTCTCTTTAAAAAAAATCATATCAAAGTTCTGAAAGAACTTGTGACAAAATATTGTTTAAGTTTTGTGAAGTATTACATTCTCATTTCAAGTTAAATTAAAGTTTGCATGTTCAACAAATCTGCAGGAAACAAATAAAAGTATCATTCCTAAATAGAGTTGAATGAATGTGACAAATTAATTGCCTATTTTGAGCATTTTCTTCATTTTGCACACTTTTCAAATGTCCCAAACTGCAGAAGCGTAAAAAGTCGTCGGCATGAGGAATTCCTTTTTACAATTTTCTTTCATCATTAGTTAACAGATGAAAACAGTTGAGTACACATTTTGTTATATCTAGAAATATAGTGAACACTTTTGTATATATATAACATAAAATGATGTTGAAAATTGCTCAGAACGATTTTTTTGTCTTTATCATTGACGCCATTTTTTAATTGCCTCGTAGCTGTCATACAAAATGTCCTGAATTGCTAGATACTACGTACATTTTGAGAGTAGAATACATTTCGGTTCCATGGAGCCGTTCCATGAGAACACCAACAGTATTGATTGTGCGTAATATATCGATCCAGATCAACCTGCGCAGACCACGCAGACTTATCCAGGCAGACACAATCAGGACTTCATGTATATACACATGAGTCGCGTCTATCGATCTTCCCACAGTAATGACCCTGACGAGCCAACACATACTTCACTGTCCAGTCAAATGTTATGCGTTGATATTGTCATATTTTAGCAAAATCTTTGAACTTGATTGATTATTCAAATTCTCGATATAAGACCCCAAATCGCCTGACACAATTCACATATAAACCATTTTATTTACATAATAATGCAAGTAAAGAATAACACAAATGAAAGGAAGTGTCTTCCCATTCTTGGCACTCGGGATAGTCAGGTTAGCATTACGACTTCTTAAACGGTGTCCGGATACATGGACTAGTATGTATACACCGTAATATAGTTGAAAACTTGTTTAAAGCGGCGTAAAACACCATGCAAACCATATATACATATTCATAAATCTTATTATATTTTTAAATTTCTATCTAGTTATAATCAAACTACATGTTACTTGCCTATATTTACAGCAAATATCTGTTTTTCTTAAAACATTAAGAGGTATCAAAATAGACACTCTATAAAGAACGCTAACTGGTAGATAACAAGGAGCTCAAAGTAAATACATATGCCATTCAATTTGCCAACCCCATAATTATGTTCTTTTTTTTTTTGGGTGAACTATAAACACCCTTTCCCGATAACTCAAACATCAACTCTTGTGACGCATCTGCAATATACAACTTTTGTAAACATTGTGGCGAAAGCATTTACCGCAATGTTTTCAACTCAACTCGATTCACTTTCTATATTTTTCATATTTTAATCCAGATATTTTCTTAGACGCCTACTGTAGATTTGTTGTATGAGGGAAAGGACGCATTTATGAAAACATATAAAAACAAGCGATTTCAACTTTTTCCACAATACTTTCAATTATTATTTATCAGTATATTATTCCAACTGTTCAGAATATTTTCACCAAATGCTTTAAAATCAGACCAAAAACATTTAAACATATTTCAATGATGCGTTTCTTTCTTCAGATAACAATCTTTCCCTACCTTTTCTAACGACAAGATAATGGGCATATTTAACAAATCGGTGTGTGAAAGGAGCGCATCAAAGCATTCATTCTAATCACGTCGATAATTAACTTGCAAGCCGCGAAAAGAAAATCACCGGTGCGCGAACCACCAATGAAGCGTACCGCGTTTAGTAAACAAGAACTCGCTAGCCGATACCCGCTAGTTAAACTTCATTCGTTTACTGTGACGGACACGCGAGGAAGTGTAATTTTAACCGAGTGTAAAAGATCCGCGATCGAGCGGAACCTCCAATATTAAAATATCGCGCCTGATGTCAACTTGTGCATTTTCTTACTGAGCTTAAAATAGAGACCATCGCTTCACTATCTTAACTTCTGAAGTATTGGATTAATTGTCGGGCGAGAGCGGAAATTTAAAAAAATAAATACACCGTCGTGTATCACATTGGATACATTTTGGAAGCTACGTATTTTCCTGGAGAAATTTATAATTATTATCTTAAAAGTATTTTCGCGCTGCAGTTTGGACAAGTCAAATTATTATATCATAAATGGAAGATGAGTATCTATGGTATTAAAGAGATACACACGCGAAGTGGATAATTACAGTTTTCGCTAATGACTTTTTTCTTAGAAAATAGCAGTGATTTTTACTTCTCTCCGTGCAGAAATATTTTGTTGTTTTAAGAGGGATACCATGGCTTTGCCAGTGCTTAAAACAGCGATTTTATCAGTTCTGACATTAAATGTCGTGTGCAATGGCGAGGATATACAATTCAAGATGAGAGAACAGAACCAGCCAGGCGCTTTCGTTGGCAGCATTGTACAGTCAGCTAGTTTACAAGGACAAGGATTAAACTATTTCCTAATGAATCAAGGTAACGATTATGAGACGTATTTTTCCGTTGACGAGTTGACAGGTAATCTCACAGCAGTGCATACCATCGACCGAGAAACGCTTTGCCAGTTTATGGTAGACTGTGAGCTTTTATTGGAGGTTGCCGGCCAGTCCACGAACAATGATGGATTCTTTACCGTGATCAAAGTTTTGGTTATAATAGAAGACGTCAACGACCATGGCCCGACTTTTCCGAAACCCGTCGTACAGTTGACCATTCCCGAATCCGTTTTGACTGGAGCTACTTTCACTTTAGATGGGGCACGCGATAAGGATATGAGTTCCAATTTCTCACTTCAAAGTTGTGAACTGTATCCGAAAAATCCAAAGGATACTTTGCCTTTTAGTTTAAGTTTCTCCAAAAATCTAGACGGAAGTTCGATCGTGAAACTTAAGGTAACTCGTCAACTTAACAGAGAAGCTAAGGGTAACTATGAGTTATACATCGTTGCGAAGGACGGTGGCTCCCCACCCCAAAATGGAACGTTATACGTAAACGTGACAATACAGGACATCAACGACAATTACCCGAAATTCGAGAAACAGGCCTATAATGTAACCGTGAACGAAGACGTAGCGGTTAATACAGTCATTGTTAAACTGACAGCTTTCGATTTGGACATCGGTAAAAATGCAGAAGTGAAATATCGAATGAGTCCCCATCAGTCATCGGAGAACGGCGACCATTTTGCACTGGATTCCGTTACGGGTGATATAAAGGTGATGAAAGTATTGAACTACAATACCAGAAATTCATACAAACTTATTGTGGAAGCGATAGATAAAGGTGATGTGCCCTTAACCACGCAGACATTTGTACAAATCAATGTCTTAGACACTGGAAATAACCCACCGGAGATATACGTAAACACTCTACCATCCAATGAATTCGCGGCGGTATCAGAATATGCCAACATAGGTGCTGTTGTTGCTCACGTAGCTATTGTCGATCAAGACGAAGGAAGAAATGGCGAGGTCAATTGTACCGTATCCCATAGCAAATTCGGCCTTCAGAGATACGACGTTAACGAATACAAAGTGATACTCGTTGACGCTCTTGACAGAGAAAACAAGGCTCGACACATCGTTACCATAAATTGCCGAGACAGGGGGAATCCATCGCTCAATACCGCAAAGACGTTCCAAGTCAACGTTACAGATGAAAACGACAATCCGCCAAGATTTAGACAGCAGAGATATTTCACGGTCATTGATGAGAATAACAAAGTAGGGGATACATTGGCTACCGTATCTGCTTTTGATAACGACGTAGGAAATAACAGTGTAATCACATACTCGGTTGCCCCTCTCTCCGCTCAATACGCTTATGTTAACCCAATCACCGGCGTTGTAATGGCTAAGAAAAGTTTCGATAAAGAAGGCGAAGAAGGGAACGGGCTTGACCTTACCGTCTACGCTACTGACAACGGGAATCCAAAACTGACCGGTAGTGCCAGAGTTCTCGTTACCATAAACGATAAGAATGACCAGCGTCCAGTATTTGTCCAGTCAGTTTTCAGATTCTGGATTGACGAAAACAGGTTGTCAGATTCGTTCGTGGGCAGAATAACTGCGAACGACACGGATAGGGGGAGTAATGCAAATACTCGATACAGTCTAAAGAACATCGCCGAAAATGTGCCATTTGTTGTGTTTACGGACGGTACCATCAAGACAAACAGAGAGCTTGACAGGGAATTCAAATCTGAATACACATTCCGAGTGAAAGCCGTGGACGCTGGTAACAGCAGCATGAGTTCTGAAGCAAGTGTTACAGTTTATGTCGAGGATGAAAACGACAATGCACCGGTTATACATTTCCCGATACCTGGAAATGACACCGTTCGTTTACAGTATTTAACCTCACCAGATTCGCTCATTTATTCAGTCATAGCAACGGATTCTGACGATCACACAGGTTTTAATTCCAAATTAACCTATTCAATATCAACTCCTAATAAGACCAGTTATTTCACCATAGATTCATCATCGGGAGATATATTTTTATCAGCGCCTCTCTCAAACTCAGATCTCATAAATAAAGTGTTCATTATAAATATTTTGGTCAGAGACCACGGACAGGTGTCTAAAGCAGCCTCGTCTAGTTTGCACGTTGTGGTTACCGCTAGTAACGTTACTGACGTCGCGTTGGCCAGTGCCGAGTACGAAAAGAACGTGCTAATAGTGATAGTCGTTGCATCAGTAACATTCATCATCTCAGTAGGAATTCTCGTGACTATATTCATCTTACGTAGAATTGACGTTCAGAGAAAGACGGAAAGTGCCCGATTAAAGGTGCTATCCGAAAATATGTACTATAAAGGTACAGACAAAGTGGATAATTTCTCTGACATACCAATAGACATGGGTTACACAGAAAAGTCCAAAAAGGAGGTCAGTTTCTCCTTGGACGAAGACCACGTGCTAGTCGACAGAACTTTTCAACGTAATAACAGTTTGGAACATATCCTTTTAGAAGTAAGTGATGTAACGCAATGTCGAGTAACGTGACGTCATTTCCGATTTGTGTATGCCTCCTGTCTTGCCTTGTATGTGAATGTGTTTATGCCGTGTTCGTCTTCCTACACTATCTAACCATACTTCCTGTTAAATGAATCTGTACCGATCTCAACTTTGTTTGCCCAATGAAAGATTTTCCATCGGAATCGCAATGTTACATGTACGTTTAGGTTTTAAAAAGTCCATGACTCAGCGCAAAACGGTTGTAACTGTATATTATATAAGAAGCAGTTAAAACTGTTCCGCGATGAGCCACTGTATTGGAAAGAAATGCCCGGGGATATTTTGCCAATATAATCAATCGTCAATTAGATTTGGCAGCTGATTCGCTTTGGTATATTGTATTGTGTTGTATTGCTTTACTTACATTCTAAATTGTGAAAATTAATTGACGGATGTCACGAAAATACATTGATCGGATCACTGAACTCAAACATAGGTAGATAATGTGCATGAGCCGTCTCGCGAGAATACCAACATTCTGGACTCCTCGTACAGTATCGACCCTGATCAGCCTAAGCATGCCGCGCAGCGGCTAACCCGGATATACACTGTTCACCTCTTGTGGATTTTCTGTTTTATGAATCATCACTCTATACCTCTACCCCCCTGAGACGGAATGTGTCGGCTTGGATCAGTCTGCGCGGATAGCGCAGGCTGGTCTGGTCGATACATTACGCAGATGCCATAATGTTGGTTTTCTCGTGAGACGGGGTTCACATTGTACCTTCGTGAAATATTCGTATGGTACAGTCACGTTGTTTACATTGTATAGTATCTCCACTGCAGACCACGCTGAAACTATGAAACAATCTCAATCAATGATAGTTTAAGTATAATAATTTAAAATTGTTTTGAAATTTCGTCTTCAACAGAGACGTCATAAATTGTCTGTATGTGAGAAAGGGTTAAAGACGGCCAACCATACATGAATATATATGTTTGCCTATATAAAGCGTATATATTCTACGAATATTCAAGCGTCTACCGTATTTTTTAGTGCAGTAATCCAGATGATGCATTCACGTGTCATCGGTGAATTAATTTTCACAAGCATGTTTAATTGTTATTGCTTTTGTTGTTGTTATTGTTATCTATTTATTTTGCTTCCTGCGACTGTATATATAGATATAAATATAAATATGAATATATCAAACTATGAAAAGAAGTTGTAAAATTATATTCTCCAAGAAAGCGAATCGTCGAGTGTTGTTGACAAATGTAGAACCAGGTGTAACTGTGCATATGTACATCACGGATTATACAGAGCTCAAGATAAGGGGAGTTTTTACATTCTAAAATCTTTATTTTACGCTATAACCCTATGTTGTGGGTACTCAAAAGAATCGTCTCATTGGGACGATTCTTTTGAAAACCCACACCAAAGGGTTCGGTTTGGTGATATGAGAGATATTGTTGAGAAACACGAGCGTTGTCAAGAAAATAAATTTCGACAAACAGTATTTGATTGTACTGTTTAAAATGGATGCGTGCATTGATAATTTGTCACAAAAACCCAAAAGGTTTGTTTTCATCTAAGAACCCTCACTTGAAATACCATATAAGAACTTGCTGTGCTGTTATAAGTTCAGGTATTTGCCTTATATAACTTGTGACGCCTTGGCACAGAAGACAGGTGAAGAAAACATTGTTGCAAAATAGGAATTTGTATTAACAAGCATTTATTTCTCCCTTTCCCACCACACTGTTTTCAGCTCTGTATCAGGAATATACATCCAACATATCTAGATGCTAGCCTTTTCATCGAATAGTTTCCCGTCATGTCTTCATAGACGACTCTATAATATCATGTTAGGTGAAAATAAGATAACAGATTTGTCTATGCGTATCAATAAAATCCGAAGATAATGGTTCGATGAATATGAATAAATATGAAATAATCTATATCCTACTTTCTTCTGTTATCAGACTCCAAGTCGTAAAGGTGTCTCGTGGGAATCTTCTATTTGTTTGTGTATTCCAACAAATGCCCACAACATAGTCTTGGTACAGAATAATAGGTAGTCTGGAGTACCTTCCCTTTATTACTATGGGTAATAAAATGCAATTATTAGTACGACGGGAACCAGACTAAATACTAGCGAGATATTTTTAACGTTTTCAAAATTTTCCTGTCATATCACGGCGGCCAGTTCACCTACTCACGTGTTTCCTGTATTTCCCACACCAATACTCAACACAAAATACTTTGCAAGCAACTGGCTGCTTTCCTTGACTATTAGCCGATCGGTGGTAAAAAGGAATAACGTTTGTCTCGGTGACTTTTGTGAAACGTCGGAAATAAGGTTGACCGAGCTGGGGTTTCGAACTCACAACCCCTGGATTTGCAGCCCGCGTCGCTACCGATTACATACCAATTGACTAATTATCAGAGATGGAAGGAATGTATGTTTTCCATGGAATGTATATTTTGTTACCAAACAAAAACCCTATGTTGTTGGTTCTCAAAATAACCAATAAGATTGTTTTTGATTGGAAGACAAACCATTATCTGGACATGTATCTTGCATGATGGAAATTATTTGATCAAGACCTTTAAGTGGGCAGCAATTAAGGTCAATAACTATCGATCTGAATGAATTCATGAATGTTCAGGACGTGAATGAACTATAGAAATATATTGATTGATTAATGGATGAATCGCATAAAACGTGTAATTGGGCTACAAAAGGGTTATTGTACCGCAAAAGCGTAAATATATATGAGTTGCTGGCAACCTTTGGGCATTCGCTTCCGATGTGAAGGTTAAGGTCAGTATGCGCATCTACACACACTTGATCTGGCTTTATGCTCTTCGCCTGCATATCTTTGTAACAGAGAGTTTCAAGGAAGTCCAGACACCATTAGTAAATGGTAGTAATGACTTCGCTCCCGGCGCTCCGAATTGCGGTGATAGCACTTCGTCTGATATTCGATGTCCTGTTGTTTAACACTCGTATTACTACTAATTGACCAAAGAAACGCCGTGATATAACTGAAATGCTTTTGAAAACGGAATACAATTCTAATAAACGGTTCTAGCAAGACTGTTCTGATGGAACATATCAGAGGACTAGAAACGGTAGAGTATTCTGATCCTTTCCCATCTATATTTCACTAATGGCGCAACCAACAACAATGTTGTAGGTTTTCATAGGGGTCAATTAAGGACGTTGAAATACTCACCATATATAGAGCTTTAATTATATATGTAAAAGAACCGTCGCAATCTTGAGGCTGATAAGTCAGTGAACAAAATATATTTTTTTCAATTCAATATATTTCTTTTGGCAAAGCATTTTGCCTTTGATATCTCTTGATAAGGTGTTTATTCCTTGTACTAAAATCATTATCTGAACGTTAAACATTAGGTTGTGGTTACTCAGAAGTATCAGCCCACTGAAACAATTCTAAAGAGTATCGACACATGACTTTGTTTGCCAATATGTTGGCCGCAGATGTTTTACGGATGGTGTTCGCAGAGCGCCACTCATTTTGGTTCAGCATCTCGAGATTGTGTTACTTTGTGAATTTAGAATTAGAATAATTTAATAAGGAGTGATGGATACGGGTCCTTCTCGCGGCGCCCAATCAGTTAACCCTTTCCCACGAACAGACGCACTGTGAAACATATGTAGTAGAAAACATTGTGACAAAGTGACAAAAGGAGAAATTGCTAATGACAAGAAAATTTTCCTTTTGCCACATAGTTTTAAGCTCTATTATATGATTAAACCTTCATTTTAAGAGAGTTTCTATTCGTTTGTTATTATGTTGTTCAAAGTTGTATGTCGGAAAGGTTTAATCTACGCAACTATGTTTCCTTAATTTATCGACTGTTTTTTATAACAACACTCTTCACAGAGAATATAGTATGATTACATTTCAACATATACATTTCACCATTTGCCAATTACAATACACATGCAGCAGACGACTTCGAATACATTTAGTCAAACATACAGAACTATGAAACAGTATTGAATAACGTTGAAAACAATATGGCAAAAGGAAAAGCAATTTATTTTTTTGCCACAATGTTTTCAAAAGTTGTCTGCTGAAGAGGTGTCAGAATGCGTCT
>JAUELF010251319.1:0-11867 GCA_031471495.1 Clinocardium nuttallii
GCGTCATATTATTTCAGTCGACTCGTTTCATAAAAACAATAACAAATAAGCACTCATGTAAGATCCTCTATTTATTTTAAATCGATTACGAAACAAGTTTTAGGCTTATATTAATCACGCTCGAGGTCTGTTTCCTGGAGACTTAACCAGTACTTGCGCCGATTGTACGGCACATTTCTAAAGGCAGACCCCTCTCATAACGGTCTAGCTCTGCTGTCTTACATTTGAACTACATGTTTATTTTATTTTGCCATTGTATGCTTTAATAACCTTCCCCACTAATACACAGTTAAACGGTCCATAGGTAAATCAGCGAGACTGTTGCCCATCAATCATGGGATCGTCAGTTCAAACCACGGCTCAGTCACTTCTTTTTCCGAGTAAAGCAATACTACCTTGAAAGACTGTTGTGTTCAGTACATGTGTGAACAAGAGCCAGGAAACACGCGTTAGGTGCAATGCCGCCGTGATATAACTAAAATATCTTCGAAAATGGTGTTGAACTAAATTACAACTATTACCACTATACATATTCCAGCAGAGACTTTAAATACTGGCAGTAATGGCGTTCAGGGTTGTGGGGTTTAGCATTATAACTGGCTAGCTTGTGTCAGGACCAGTAGTACTAATAACCGACCCAGGGAAAGCCGTTATATAAATGAAAACATATCGAAGCAGTGTTAAACACCATACACAGCAACTACATGTTTCCAGGTGCGACCCAGGTCAACCTATCGATGCCTTGTTTACGAAAGAGGACGTTAATGCGGATGACGAGCTGACCCGTGTCGAGTTCAGCAACTTGTTTTTTCTATTCGATACAAACAGTGAGTGCTTCCATGCTTTTCCCCTTTCAATTACCAATAAACTGAAAGAAAAACATCCATGTACATATGAGCCGTCCCGCGAAAAAACCCATCACTATGGTATCTGTGTAATGTATCGACCCAGATCAGCCTAAGCAGTCCGCGCAGGCTAATCCGGGCCGACACATTCCGTCTCAGGGGGATAGAAGTATAGGGTAATGATTCCTGAAACAGAAAATACACAAGAGGCTAAAAGTCTCTGCCCGGTTTAGCCTACGCGGCATGCAATGTCCACAATGTTGGTTTTCTCGTGGGACGACTCATAAAATAGAGATATAGTAGACTGACGATAACTCGAGTTATCGACGTGTTCGAGGGACCCCTCCCCAACCTCACACCACCATTTATGCTAAATTAATGCATTTCAGCTTTAAAGTCATTTATACCTTTAAAAAGGTTAATTATGAAAAGTAAGTAATTGATTCATCAAATCAATAAAGCAACACAGCAGCAGTTCTAATAGCTCGTCTGAGATCCGTTCTAGGAATTGATGCGGGTTAAACGATACAATTACAGAACTGTAATGAACGCATGTTCAAGTTATCGCGAGTCCACTATTCATGAATTAACATTCACATCTACAGATATCAAGGCATATAATTCGAACATTAAATGTATATCTTATATACAGACATCATCCTGGTTATCACCAAAAGTAGAGTCCAAAAATGCTGTTGAAAAATAAGCAAAAAACGCAGAACATCTCGCTATTCTATGATAATTTATTTAATTACTACATTACGGAGGTCTTTCTGTTTGTGTGGTGTTCAATGCCCCTTTCACAACACTTTATGATCATTTCTATTGTCACATAATTCATTTAAATACTATATTGCTGAGGTATTCACGCTTATGTTTGTGGCACAATGGGCCCTGTGAACATGCCACGCAGGTACTTTCCTTATGTCACAACGCTACCATAGTGGATGGCCAGGTATATAAGCCTTTGTGATGGGCTCTGTGATACATTCGGCTTGAAAGAGAGATAGATAGTGAGAGTCTTGTTCGGGCTTGTAGCATGGGACGCCTGATAAAGTGCTTATTTTGCTGGGCTACTAACATGAGTGAACGTATAAGATCTGGTGTGATACTTTAGAATTGATGTTTAGTTTGATCAGTAGACAATAGCCTCTGTAGTTAATAAAGATGTAGACGCGAATATTTTATATTTATAATTGTGGTACCTCTTTGTGTCGCATATTGCGTTTTACGCCGCTTTCAACAGCACTTTATGATAATTACTTTTATCAGAGGATGGCTCAATGAGCCCAACAGAGTTTGTGAATGCATGGGTAAATACCTACAACATAGGGAGTGAGGACGAAGCCCAGACCCTGTTCACTCGGGCGGACACGAACGATGACGGATACATTACGTCACAAGATATCCCCGGCATCTTCTCCTTTTTTGATAAAAACGGTATGTATGGTACCCGTTTTAGTTTTGATATTATGTATTTAACGTCAATTGCGAAACGAGCTTACAGCTTAATGTCTGCTTTCTGGATAATTAACAAGTATTCGCGTCGTTTGTGTGGAAAAGTTCAAAAGGCAGAACCCGCCCATGAAGGTATTGGAACCCAGAGCATTTGGTACGAGCTCAATCACTAAGCTTGTTCTGCCTGCAATGAGTGTAATGGACGCTGGAACCAAACCAGGGTTCGCGATAACCAAGCATGTTTCAGTAATAGTCAGTGAAAAACCGACGTCGTCTCGTCAAAACGTTATTGGCTGTCACGTGTAACGGTAACGGTACGTGTCTATTGAACGCAGTCTGATGCTGTATCATTATTAAGGTAACACGCTGGATAAGGAAAATCTGAATTCATTCAAAGGTTCGTATTGGACAGAAAATTCTTAATTTTTTTAAAGAATATTCCAAGTAAAACTCTTTCTGATTGACTAAACAATAAGGTTTTAGCCAATAAAAAATATTCTTATTCTTTTAAATAAATTTGAAATATGAATGTTTGGTGAATATGGGTTAATGTTAACAATACATGTACATTGATTACCAAACTGTGTTGTTATCGATTCTATATTGTTCTATTCTAGGTGACGGTCTCGTAGACATCAGTGAGTTTCTGACAGAGTGGGGAGACCTTAAGTCCGAGGCCACAGACGAGCTCAATGAAACCATCGATATTACTGGATAGGAGATCTAGCGAAACTGTTTGTTATCATTGTCATGTGAAATATATTGTAGTATACTTTTCTCAACAAAAGTAGCTTATTAATTTCTTTATTTTATAAACCATTCCATGCTCATGAGAAAAATGCAGCTTTTTATGTCATACAGATTTATAAAAGTATTAGTTTATTATTGTTTGCATCAACACTATACGAACAGGGCGGAACTGGTTGGTAAAATAAAAATGAAAAACATTTCTCAAAGTGTCGTTGTTACTTTTAACTTGAACATGTCTGAATTTATTTTATCATAAAAAGGATACACTATGCGACCAATACCACTGGAAAGCAGACCTTGAACAGTTTGTTACCAAAGACCCTGATAAGCTTCTCTGTTCCTGAAACGTTCAGTCCGTATTCAAAACGTTTCACCATTATCAAACACTTCCATGTAAATATTGGCACAGCTGCAGGAATATATGATTCTTCTCTATTTTCATGATGAAATTCAAGGAAACGTTTGTTCCCCTTACCGCCTCGGTGGTCTAGGAGTATATGATTGATTGGTTGGGGTTTTACACCGTTTATCACAATTTCTGAGTCATATCACGGCGGCAAATTCACCTATTCATGATTTTCCTGGTTTTATTACACCAGTACTTCACACAACAATCTTCCCAAGCAAATGGCTGCTTTTCCACATAGTCTGATAGTCAATTGGTTGAAGACGTATGACGCATGTCACATTGACTTTTGTCAAACGTCGGAAAGAATGTTGGCCGAGCCGGGATTCGAACTCACAACCTCTGCATTGACAGCCCGCGTGGTTACCGACTGAGCTACCGGGGCTCGGTATATATATATGAGCCGCACCGCGAGAAAACAAGCATTATGGCTTCTGCGTAATGTATCGACCCATATTAGTCTGCGCAGTCTGCGACATATTGCTTCTCAGGGGGATAGAGGTATAGAGTAATGATTCCTCGAACAGAAAATCCACATGAGACGAGAAGTGGCTATCTGGGTAAAGGTGCCCTGACACCATAGCGTATGCTGAAACTGAGTTGTGTTTAAAAATATATGTGTATACGCACCAAACGCAACCGAAATTCACAATTGTGTCAATCTGTAACCTATTCGACAGATGGGTTGCGTGTGAGTTGGTGATGGCTATGGTGTGAGGGCAACATAGATGTGCCCTCACACCATAGCGTATGCTGAAACCTATGAGTTGCGTGTAAAAATATATTTGTACACACAACTAATATGCTATACTCAGGACATAGCTGGGAATAAGCACAATAGGTTGGGATGCGCTACACACGCAACATGCGCGCATTACGATCGCAACCGGTACGCAACACATTCGCAATATATACGGTACCTAAACCTGGACAGATACATCAAATTTGGACCTACGATCACCTGCGTTCATAACTTATGAGTTGCGTACCTGTTACATATAAATTGATCGCAGGCATTCACAGAGAATTATTGAACATGTTTAAAATGTCCGAACTTACTCTGCGTGTGTCTGCGATCACCTGCGTGCTTGTTGCGTACTTCAAACCTATACTACCTATTAGTTGCGTGTAAGTTGCGTTCGGAACTTGTGACCACTATTTTGTATTCGCAATCATACGCAACTGGTGATCGCTATGGTGTGAGGGCACCATAAGCCCGCGCGGCATGCTAAGGCTGATCCGGGTCAATACTTTACGCATGAGTCCACACTGTTCGTTTTCTTCCGGGACGGCTCATATGCAGTGTTCCAGGAATACCAGCCTGAACGTTAGTACATGTAGGACACGTGTCGAAAAAGGCCTGACTGCGCAGTCATGCTTAGGATCCAAATGGACGCTCGAAACATTCTATAACTAATTGAATAGACGGACCAGACTGTGCCTATCCGCTTGCTGATCTGGATCTACGCGTCGTAAATGCCTAACGATTGGTTTATACAGAGTGCCACTCATTTTAAATGTTCGATAAGAGATTATCATGCGATATCATACACTCTGATCAATGTCTTGCTTTAAATGTTCGATAAGAGATTATCATGCGATATCATACACTCTGATCAAGGTCTTACAATGGTGTTCTACCATGAGTGAGATTGTTGTAAGATCGAATTGGTGTATTTGTTTGTTATAATTCTCGACTAACATTAAATGCACCAAAAAGCACAACGCGACGAAAGGAATACAAGGAACCTTACAGTTTTTAACCTGGCACAGGCTACTTTTGGCTCGGCAACAGCAAATGGTATTGTAAAACACTGAGTTGTTTTTTTCATTTGTTAATTTTTAATTATTATATTGTTTAGCAGCCCGGTCGAACTGCGGTAGCTAAATCGGTAAATACGCGGCCTATCCATCGTGGCTCATGGGTTCGAAGCCCGGGCGGCAATGCATTCATTCAATGATTAACAATCGTAATTGTGGTTAAGCGTCTGAAATATTCTACGTAGGAAGGAAGGCAGTTGCCTGGGAAGGATGGTATTTGGAGTAGAATCGTGCGAAAGATAGGAAACACGCATAAGGTGAATTGGCGGTGATATGACTAGAATGACGTTGAAAACTCCAATCAATCAATCCAAAGCAGACCGGCTCGAAATCTTATCATGTAAACGTTTATTTCTGAACTGCGTAGGTTCTGATCAGTTTGCCCACGTGCTCAGTCTCATCAGACTATACACAAGTTGACATGATCTTACAACACGCTTGTGTTAGTGATATGTGAACAGTGTAGACATTGATCAGACTGTGAAGATATTCAGGCTGGTCAAGATATTAACCCTTTCCCTCATACGACAATTCTGCAGCAGCGACTTTGAACATGTTTTGAAAGAAGAAAATCTCTACAATTGAATGGATAACCTATGGATAAAGTGGAAATTATTGCGACAAAAGGAGATACTGCTCGTTTTCAGCAATTTCTTCTTTTGTCACTAAGGTTTTCAAAAAGCCGTCTGCTGCAAAGGCGTCAGAAAACTTCTGCATGACGGAAAGGGTTAACTGTGAACACAATTAAACGTGTGTACCTTTTCTCATGTACTGTCCCATGTATAGTGAATGCAGAGGGAATTCATGTTTAACCTTTCCCCATGTATACACCAAATCTGCAGCAGAATTACTTTGATAAAAAAACAAAACACCCGGATAGGTTAAATTGTGAACAGCATATATTAATTGAAAGGATAACTATTGGATAGAGCTGAACACGTTGATGTAAAATGAGGAAAATATCATCAAAAGCAAATTCTTCTATTTTGCCAACATTTGTTTATATCTCTCGCTGCAGATGCGGCACTATATGTCTGTACCTGAGTAAAAAGCAAACCTGGTCGTTAGGTTTCGCTTTAAACAATATGTATTCTGATAATTACATCAGTTACTTTTTATATTTGATATGACCAGACCGGGGATCGAACACGCGATCTCCCCGCACCGGAGGTGAATGTTCTACCACTACACCGCCGAGGCGGTCAATACGTACATGTATTTACATTATTTAACACATAATTGAGAATTGAGAAAGAAGCTTACATCTTATTCAAATATCTTTCCTATATGTTTTGCTCTAGGAAATGAAAGACAGGGTTGAACACTTTGATTACAGATACAAACGGTATGTCAAAAATAGTAATTACTCATAACGAACAATTAGTCCTTTTGCCAAAATGTGCTTGACAGTCGTTTTTCGCAGAGGCGTCAGAAAGCGTCTATAAACGGGAAATTGCTATTTTATTTTCGTAAATTGTAAGTCATTTGTAATGGTTAAGCATATTTTCAACCAGAATTTGTCGAGGGTGTCTGCTGGAGATTTGATAGGTATATATATATATGCTAGGGATAAACGGAAACCATTTTGAACCACTTTGAACTATGTCTGTCACCAGAATATATACATACTTGAGCCGTCCCGCGAGAAAATCAATAATACGACCTCTGCGTAATGTATCGACCAAGATCAGCCTGCGTAGTCCGCGCAGATTGATCCGGGCCGACACATTCCGTCCTAGGGCAATAGATGTATAGAGAAATGATTCCTGAAATAGAAAATCCACTGTTGGCGAAAAGTGTCTATCCGGATCAGCCTGCGCGGCATGCTTAGGCTGTTGCGGGTCGATACGTTACGCAGAGACCACAATGTTGGTTTTCTCGCGAGACGGTTCATATATGCGTAAAGAACCTATCTTGAAACAACATCGGACACCCACGGTTGTTGACTCCGTTATGCTCCAATATCACCGGTGGGATTTGTCCCTGCCGTTTCGCCGCTTTGACATATCGCCAATATTATCTTGAAGGTCACCTTGGCTGTCTGTGGAAATTTAACCATCCCCCCCTGCATACAACAAATATGCAGCAGACCACTTTGAACACATCTAGAACAAATATGACAAATGTGCATATATGAAAGTATAATTATTGAATTTGGTTAATTAATGTGACGATAGGGGCAATTGCTCATAATAAGAACTTTTCTCCTTTTGCAACAATTTAAGAAAGTCGTCTCCTGCAGAGGCGTCAGAAAGCGTCTATATGTAGGAAAGGACTTCCATATATATGTTCTCAAATATTGCATTTTGTAGGAAATGGAAACACAGGCTGGTATATGTTGCACTTATAAAAGCCAAGACAGGACATGCGTACATGTACGTACGAGAACATAAAGATAGAAACTTTGTCCTTCAACACAGTATATACATGTACGTACATGTCACTGTACCGACCTTGTCTTGAACGTCACCTTATGATAAGATAAGACTTGACAATCAGAAGAATTATTTCAAATAAACGTTCCTACACCTTACCATATGTTGAAGTTACGTTTCTTTGCCGTCATACCACTGGAGTGTCGACATAAGGACAACTCGGCTTGCCAGTTCGGTCTCATTATCTAATATTATATCGTCATGGTAAGTTATAACCACTTTCTACAATGTTTTTTACTTTCCAATTTCTACAATATTTCTCCTTTCCACTTTTTACAATGTTCCTCCTTTCACTTTCCACATTGTTTCTCCTTTTTAATCATACATATATATACCTCTTGATATTGAGTATAGATGAAATATTATTTAGCCTTTTCATGTAAAATTAAAATACGATAAAAAATTGTTTATATTAATTATAATTAAATAAAATGATACCTGATTTAATACAGATACTTAACGGAATTGTTATAAGGTTTGACATTATTAAAAAACTAGAAATGGTTTATAGTTTTAGTAAGCTACATTGTATACGTATTAAACTGATTATTTATAAGAGTTTTATATTTAAAAATATTAAATATCTCAGACTCGTTGGTCTATCGTACACAATTCATTATGCAAATTGTAACAAATACAAAACACTGGCGTTTAATGGAGCGTTGGATAATTCGAAATGCATCTTCTAAGTCGAAGGAATTCCTGGAACTTATTTAGTTTAAACTTATCTATTTAACATTGCTTACGAAACAAGCTTTCAGCTTATACTAATCATGCTATATGTTTGCTTCCTATCGACCTAACTAACCAGTACAATCCGTTTGTTTTAAAACATACCACAGGAAGAACCTACACATCACGGTATTCCAATCCGCGAATGTTGGTAAGAGAGTACCTCTCTTCCTCTGCTCCAATGATTGGAACTGATTTACCTCGTGAAAGCAGGGTAGAAACAGTTCCAATTGCTCAAAAGAGAAATCAGAACAAATGATGCGCATTTATCTTAATAAGATCTCATCTGTGATTTCAGTTTTAACTTTCTATAACATTTGCCTAACCCTTACCAACATACAATTAATTAGAAGCAGACGACATAGAAAACATCGTGGTAAAACAATGACAGCTCTCTACAAATAAAGGTCTAGATATTGTATAGAATGAAAGGCATTGTGACCGTGAGCAATTTCTCCTTTTGCCACAATGTTTTCAAATGTCATCTGCTATTGAAGCGTCAGATAGCGTATACACGTGACTTGGGAAAGGGTTATAACTCAATGAATCTATGTACAAGTTGACAAATGAAAACTTGAATATACATAGAGATCTTTATTCACATTTCAGAAATTAATTGTTGCTCTCACGCTTTACTTTGCAACCTTTATCAGGTAAGAGTTTCTTTTCTTAACCCCTTCCCACGCACAACAAATCTACAGCAAACATTATGGAGCAAATTCTTCCTTTTGTCACAGTGTTTTAAAAACGTGAATACGTGACTGCAGGTAAGAAAGGGTAAGATTTTTATATTGTTTCTCCTGCAAATGATGAATTTATTTCTAACATCTTATATAATGTATATATACTATTGCAGTCATAAGACAAACCATTAAGAGTTTTAACACCACTGTCAACATAATTTAAGTGATATATGTGCATGGAGTTATTCTTACCTTTGATCCCTTGATGAAATATATCTGGACGATACTGGAAAATGTGGCTTGCCCGACGTATAGTTGACTTTTACCTTTACGCAAGAAACATAACTGGCCTTTATTTGTAATTTGTTTTATAATAATTAAGATCGTAAATGGAAAGAGGTACAATTTGACTTTTGCGAACAGTTTAAATCAAGATAAACCTATGCTTCCACTTAACTATACACAGATACACCGACACGCGAAATGGGAAGACACGACTAAATAATACCATCGCGGCTCATTCCTATTCTTATTTTAACGTATAAAGCGACCATGAAAAACTTGCTTTTCTGATCAAAACTCATCCTTGTAAATTTTCAAAGTAAATAATCCAAATGTGTATGCGTTTATATTATTTTTGATACTTATTGGTACTTTGGTAACTGTATATTATAAGTGTTGTTCATGTATGTAAATTAACACAGGTTACGTTCATAGATAAATATATTATCTTATCTGGTTCTTCTAATTAGGTGTGACGAAGGTCAACCCGAGGTCGCTTTGTTTCACCAGGCAGACGCCAACAACGACGATCAACTCACAAGGATCGAACTCGACACCGTCTTCCTTCTGTTCGATACAAACAGTAAGTAAACATACTTTGAGAGTTTCCTTTCACCAAGGTCTTACATCAAGGATTAACTTACTTGTACGTTAAAATATACCAAAAAAAGATATTCTTTGTTTCCATGTAAATCGGCAATGTTCAACCATCAATTGCCACACTTTTTAAGCGTTTTCCATGAAGAACACACAATATATCATCGAAAAGAGATACCTCTTAGCTATACAATAACCCTAAGAAAGTGGGCAGTCATGTAAGAAAGATCTCTCATAGATGGTTACCACCACTTTGAGCACAATCGGGCTAAGCCAAAACTGGGTTCCACCTATTCTACTTTCACGTTCACGCAAGGCCAAAATACCAACAAATGATCAAATCATACAGTTCCAGTGCATCCTATACATATCTACAAAGAATGTACACCAATTGTCACATATCCAATGCAGTCTTGGACAGAGGTACAACTATTTCAAGGCAAACTTTAGTAAAGGTTTTTTTAGGACCTACAGTAGATCAAAGGGACCTGCGGATGTATTAGCGTAATTTGACCTGTACACCAGATCGTCGTTGCTTTATTTCTGCTGAAACACAGAACATCTGTTTTTGGTTTATCTGTAAATCATGATATTGCCTAAGGGTTTAACCATTTCCCACATAAAACAAATATGCAGCAGATGACTTTGAAAGTACAAATATAAAAAAATCTATATAAATGATCGTATAATAATTGAAAAGTGTTGAATTGTTGTGACAAATGCAGATATTGCTCAATATGAGCAATTTCTCCTTTAGCTACAAGGATTTCAATAATGTTTAACTTGAAAGACTTTGAAATAATCAAGTGCACTTGAAACATAGAAAACTCCATAAATAATAGTAATATTGTGGCAAATAGAGCAATTGAAAATCAAAGCTGTCGGATTACAAACGCACACGTGGGAGAAAACGTAGGCACGTCTAGTCTACAATGTTTGCACAGTCAACATTATTCTTAAAGCGCCCAATCTTTCACTGGTAAGTTTTTCAATGAAACAACAACAATAAATGCACAATTCAATGGGCGGGTAAAGTCCATATTTTGTTAACTTATAACATATGCATTTTAAGCTGCTGCAGCAGACGACTTTTTAAAACATTGTGTCAAAAGGAAATAATGCCCACAAGGAATTTGTCCTTTTTCTACAATGTTTTCTACGTTATGTCCATAAATTATACATTCATTTAGCAAGATGTTCCAACTAAAACTCTAAATAAATTTAGATTTAAAAAAAATGAAGCGAAAACGTCTTGTAATTGATGTATGGCTAACACTTTTCTAGGCCAACTCTTCCAGTAGTTGTAGAACCATTAATATTAGTGGTACTAGAGTAGTAGTAGTACGGCTAGAGTAGTAGAGCTACAGTAGAGTAGTAGGACTATATAGTAGAGTAGTAGTACTAGCGTAGTAGTACGGCTACAGTAGAGTAGTAGGGCTACAGTAGAGTAGTAACCTACAGTAGTATTGCTAGATTAGTAGTAGGGCTTGAATATAGTAGCAGGGGTAGGGAAGAGTAGAAGTAGGGCTACACAAGAGTACTAGGGCTATATTAGTAGAACTAGAGTAGTAGAGCTAGAGTAGGGCTACACAAGAGTACTAGGACTATATTAGTAGGACTAGAGTAGTAGAGCTAGAGTAAGGCTACATACTAGTAGTAGGACTATAGTAGTAGTATTGCTAGAGTAGTAGTATTGCTAGAGTAGTATTGCTAGTATTGCTAGAGTAGTAGTATTGCTAGAGTAGTATTGCTAGAGTAGTAGTATTGCTAGAGTAGTAGGACTAGAGTAGTAGGACTAGAGTAGTAGGACTAGAGTAGTAGTATTGCTAGAGTAGTAGGACTAGAGTAGTAGTATTGC
>JAUELF010251330.1:0-11866 GCA_031471495.1 Clinocardium nuttallii
AGACAATATCAGTCAGACTCAGCCACCATCACTAAGTCTCAGACAATATCAGTCAGACTCAGCCACCATCACTAAGTCTCAGACAATATCAGTCAGACTCAGCCACCATCACTAAGTCTCAGACAATATCAGTCAGACTCAGCCACCATCACTAAGTTCCAGACACCCTCAGTAAGTTTCAGTTACCCTCACGCAGTTTTAATCTCCATCACACTCACTAAGTCTCAGGCACCTTCACTTAGTCTTACCAACACTCAATCAGTCTCAGCCACATTCACTTATTCTCAGTCATCATCACACAGTCTTAGATACGGTCACCAAGTATAAGCCACCATTATTCAGTGCTAGCCACAAACACTAAGTGAAGTCACTTCCACTCAGTTACGATCACTCAGTCTCAGTCACCATCACTCTTACTCAGTGTGACTTGTGCTACGCCTTTATATACTTTTGACAAATGTCAGGAACAAATCGTGACCTAGCTGGGGTTCGAACCCAATACATTTGCATTGACAGACGGCTGCTCTCAAACAAATTATAATTCAAATTCAAATTCTTTAATACTTAATTCAATTCAATGTGTGTTTTGGAAAATGATTAACATATTATGGCACTGGTAATGTATGTTTTACCATATGAGGGACATGTAGCGTTTTGGGGTTTATTTGAATCTCCGAAACGGGAGAATACAAGGTAACTTGACGTTCAACTAATAAGGCTACAGTTCTAGTGTAGGACTAGATTATATGTCGACGGTCGTAGTCTTCATTTTAACACAAATGAAAATATACAAAGACCAACAATAGCTAGAAGCGGCCCTACGGTTATAATCGTGTGTTTGCTGAATTAACTAATCCTTATTTTGAAGATTGACTTTATATTTCCTAGTTAGATCGACGAACTGGCATACAGACAAACGGGATTGAAGGAAACATATCGTGACAAAGAAATGCTTATCATGACCATTTCTTTTTCCCCACAAAGGTTCAACTATTTTTAAAAATCATACACTGAGATGTAGTCTGCTTCAAGTTATTCAAAATGTGCCCGAAAAAGGGAAAGAGCAAACGAATGCCTGTAGTAAATAGTCTAAATATGTATGTATGTTATTAATTGTGAAAAGAAGGAATTGCTCATTGTCAGCAATGGCTACTTTTTCCACAATATTTTCATTATTATAGTATCTTCACGGAAAAAGTAAAGCTATAATGAAAACGATGAAAACGCACAAACGCTTTTTAACGGATATGCAACAGACGACATTTGAAAACAGATTGACAAAAGGAGAAATTCCTTAACGTAGACAATTTCTAGATTTGCTACAATGTTTTCAAATCCATTCAAAGAATCCGCTGTGGTTAGCGTCGGGGATTTCGAAACATGGTGTTCCTGGTTCGATCCCCAGTCGCGGCAATTCGGTCATGGTGGAATGCCCTTGGGCAAGGCACATTTTCTAGCCTAGTACTGGTTTGTTTACCCAGGGATCATGAATAATTAAATTTAATTGCACGTTAAATGACCTTAGCTGTCGATGCGCCATAAAACAATATACATTCATTCATTCAAATCCGTTCAATAATAATATGTTTTATTTACAGCTATTTTTATATGTATTCTAAGTCGTCTGTTGTAAACTTGTTGGGGTCATAGTACGGTCGCCGTTTACAAACAAAACTGACATTGAGGTTAAACATAGTTCAGGGAGTGTTTTACTTGTTGGAACTTTCTGACTCATTAATGCAAGCCGATAAAGTGTTTGTCACAGTATACTTGAATACCCGTGTGTATATAACACGGATAATTTTACACGATTCTAGGTCGCGTGTTGATTGACCTTTGTACACAAGCGGATTACAGTTAATAAATTAATGTGGCCGTTGGTCGCGTTTCAATTGGGACCGCTGATCAAGGCAGTGCATAGTGTATAATTGGTGGGGAGGGATTTAAAATGACCGTTTAATGCAGGTTAACGCTGGTCGCATGTGACTGCTCGCACAAGTTGACTGTACTTGTCGTTTATAGGGGTGTCTGTGTAGGTATAAACGAAGTCTAGGAAACATGTATGTGTCCTTATTAAAGAAGTCCAAACACATGTTTGTACATGTACTTGTCGTTTAGGGGATGTATGTGTAGGTATAAAAGAAGTCTAGGAAACATGTATGTGTCCTTATTAAAGAAGTCCAAACGCATGTTTGTACATGTACTTGTCGTTTAGGGGATGTATGTGTAGGTATAAAATAAGTCTAGGAAACATGTATGTGTATTTATTAAAGAATTCTGTGTACTCCATACATTCTAAAAATAATTCATAGATACTTTCTAAACAATTAATCATGAACTCAAAGATAAACAAATGTACATTTATTTACATGTTATATAATAAACCGTTATAAAAAACCCATGGAAAACATCAGAATTCACATAGCATGTCTACATTAACAATACTAAACCTCCTGGTATGTTACTTTTTGTCCAACATAACATTTTATTGTTCACTTTTCAAACAGTAGCCAAATGAGCCGTCCCGCGAGAAAACCAACACAATGGCATCTGCGTAATGTATCGACCCAGAAAACCACCACAATGGCATCTGCGTAATGTATCGACCCAGATCGGGCCGACACTTTTTGCCTCAGGGGCATAGCAGTATAGAGTAATGATTCCTGAAACAGAAATACCACAGGAGACGAAAGTGTCCATTCGGTTAAGTATGCACGGCATGCTTATGATGATCCGAGTCGACATTTACGCTCAGTCCACAATGTTGGTTTTCTCGCGAGACGACCCAAGTATCTTTCTATAATATTGCTCTCTGATAACTTAAAGATCAGTCACATACGGGTTATTCACAGACCTGCCCAACTGGGATATCTTATATGATAAGTCTTGCATCGCCAGCCATTAACAATTTGGTACATGTAAGACGTTGACGCTTTCTGGCACCTCTGGAGCAGATGCCATTTGAACGCATTTAAAAAAAAGAGAGGAGGAATTGTTCAAAACGAGCAATTTATCCTCTTGTCTCAATGTTTTCCTATCTTTTTTCAAAAATAATACCTTCATTCAAAGAAATTTTCCATATGTTCCCTACGAAGCTTTCAATTTCAACTGACGCAGATTTGTTTGCATTTGGAATAAGGTTAAACAATGTTTCATTTTACCAATAACAAGCTGACAACGAAGACTAAGGTTAGACTGTGCGTATGTCTGCATATGTTGTTCAAGACTTCACATAATTCGATAAAACAATATTGTTTCAAGTCGAGAACGGATGAAAATAAGGGTTAAAATACGGTACATATATGAAGTGTTGTGAATTCTAATGTTTCATGAATAAGT
Organism: Clinocardium nuttallii; assembly: GCA_031471495.1. Classification (NCBI taxonomy): domain Eukaryota; kingdom Metazoa; phylum Mollusca; class Bivalvia; order Cardiida; family Cardiidae; genus Clinocardium; species Clinocardium nuttallii. The sequence goes on from JAUELF010251330.1 coordinate 3,340, forward strand.
AAGTATATTTTGACCCTGGCATACCAAATGAAGATTTGATTAACAGTGCAACATCGACTCTGCAACCTATGGCGGATGCAAAGATATGCAGCGGTATTTAGAGGGTAATCCGTTTTAACTTTAAAGGTTAATTAATTCACTGATTGAAACAAGAAAGCTGCATCGTTAGTACACATTTTAGAAAAATGGAAATTGCACGTAACGAGCAAAATGATTTCTCGATTTCAAACAAGGATTATAACTCCCTCATACATTTACTTTTTAGTCCATTTTTAATCCATCAGATGCAGGAAGAAGTTAATTGAGTGCTTATATCTTCAGTTGAAGTACTACAGTGTAACCTATTAAAACGAAAACCAACAATATGGCCTTTGCGTAAAGTATCGACCCGGATCAGCTTGAGCATGCCGCGCAGTCTTACCCGGATGGACCTTTTCGCCTCCTGTGGATTTTCTGTTTCAGAAATCATTACTCTATGCCTCTATCTCCATAAGACAGAATGTGTAGGCCCGGATCAGTCTGCGCGGACTGCGCAGGCTGATCTGGGTCGATACATTACGCAAAGGCCATATTGTTGGTTTTCGTTTTAATAGGTTACGCTGTAGTACTTCAACTGAAGAAATTTCTAACCAGTGTAGGTTCAGATCAGCCTGTACATCTTATCAGAATCTCCACACGCTGATAAAATATTATCACAAGCTTTATGAGTAATACATGAAACCTGTAGATCTTGATCAGACTGTGCAGATGTGCAGGCTGATTCGGATCTACATTTTCCACAAGAGGCAACTTGTACATTGCCTTCCATGCACGGTCTCATGTGACTTTTCGGCAGCACGTCAGGATCAGAAAATACTTACAATCAATGTAGATCATTTGATTCCTATAAAAACGTTAATTTTTCTACGTAAAACATTTCTTCCAAGACAAAACTTTGATTTATATTATATTTTCGAAAAATACAAAATCACTTACATTCCAGTTGTCTTTCCTGATGTTTAAAATAATTATAGTTTTGCTTAAGTTTGAGGATAACATGTTTTGCTTTAAAACTAAAACGTTGATACATGTTCTACATATATAATATTGGTTCAGAACAAGCATCAATTTTGATTAATATTGCATGAGTGTTACAGACACATGCATGGATTTGTTAGGGATGACATACTTTGGCCTCGCGATAACTCGAACATACGATTTAACTTGAACGAACAATCAAAACTGCTAATGTGCTGTTCTCTAAATAGGATTTTATTGCTCCTTTTTCGCAATAAATTAATTACGAAGCAGAAATATATAAATGAATTAAATACAAAACCAGCGATAACTCGAATACGTCGATAACTCGAAGTAATGTATGGGCTGCTTTCGAGTTCGGGTTATTGAGAGTTCACGCTATGTCATCTTTGTGAAATAATAACATGTCATACGTAAGAAATAATATGTTATCAACAAAGCTAATGTTCAAATTTACAATCCAATTAGTGAATGTTCAACATATTGTTATAGAAATCAAACAACCTATAAGTGTTGATAAGACATATATACATACATACATACATACATCCAGTTACAAGAGATGTTTATGTAACTATACTTGTGTTGAATGAAATCAACGATTGTATATACAATAAGAAAACTGATTACACGTTTTCTCCGAACTATGTGCTTTCTTCTATATAATACAAAAGAAATAAGAAGTTATCTTCGAAAAGAAAAAGATCAAGCATATCATAGCATTTATGGGAAGATTACAAAACGCATTTTGTCAGAAAATACCTTTCATTCTTACAAATTGAAATTAGAAAGGTGATTTGACATACTTTGCGTGTTTTGATTGATTGATTTCAGGTCGTTTTCAACAGTATTTGAGCCGTCCCACGAGAAAACTAACATTATGGCCTCTGCGTAATGTATCGATATAAATAGGCCTGGGCTGTCAGCGCAGACTGATCCGGGCCGACACATTCCGTCTCCGAGGGATAGAGGTATAAAGAAATGATGCCAGAAACAGAAAATCCCTAGAAGGCGAAACGTGTCTATTCAGGTAAGCCCGCACGGCATGCCTAGGCTGATCCTGGTCGACACTTTACGCAGAGTCGACATTGTTGGTTTTCTCGCGAGATGTCTCATTGCATTGAATATATTGTCAAAATGTGTTCAAAAGTCGTCTGTTGCAGGTGCGTCAAAACTTGTCTATATGTGAAAGGGGGTTTATCTTTTTATATTTTCGAAGCAGCTCAGCTGACGTGTTGTCAATACAGCGATTGGACAGAGGCCTTCAGCGTCTGGATTAATATGCCAAGGGAGATAACTCTTTATTTCGAATGGTAAACAAGTAGTGCAGTTATCCTGTAATTGATGATAACATCGTTGAAATTATTATTTCATAAGTTGCTATTATAAATGCTCTTGTACAATACATCGGTATGAATAGTAAACCTACGGGCTATGATCTTTCGGAAGCACAAATGAGCCGCGTCTATTGAGAGGGGTCTTGTTCACACTTTACCGTATGCAGACGACATTCTGAGGCATCTGCAGAAGACGAATTTTGCAAACATGCTTACACCCGAGACGGACACTCTAACACTAAACCATCGAAGCGGTCAAAGCAGCTTTGTCTCAAAAGGGTAGCTTTAACATCAAATGTAACCAGAGCGTTTGTTTTCAACAATAGCACACTCGGTGATTTCTGCTGTCTGAACACTTTTCCACATACAGACACTTTCGTACGTTTCTGCAGCAGACCACTTTTAGAAACTTAAGGCTTAAGGATAAAGTGCTAGTATAAGCAATTTCACAATTTGCCGCATTGTTTCAGAACCCTTTAACAATCATATTTTAATTAACAAATTGACGATACTTTAAACTGGATTATTTTAAAATCGTCTGCTGCTAATTTGTCCCATGCTGGTAAGGGTCAACATCTTATTGATGTATTCATTTATTAAACCTTATAAATACTGACAATTTTTCTAAGTTATAACAGCTACTTTAAACAAATTGTAAACATACACAAACATCACAATGTTTTATATTTATGTTCAAACATAATATAACAAAAAATGTAGTTTTTATCACAAAAATAACGTGGTACTCATACTGTGAAATAAGTTTACAAAAAGAAAAAAAAAAGTTTCGAGCATCACGATATGCAAAAATTGTACACAAGCTTTACTATATTTGCATGTCGACGACTTCATTTCAGAGAGACGTAATTTCTCATTGCTACAAATTGTAATTACGCCTTTCTGGAACCTAGTCAACGGTGTAGTTTTACAAAATAAAAAATACAGGTAATACAGGTACTATTTTCGCCTAACTAGTGACCATAACAACAATTATAACTTGCAAGATTTCGGCGCTTGATAATTTCTTTATTAATTAAAACAGATTAATTTCATTCGTACCCAACAATTTTCGTTATGATTAATTATTCAAAACGTTCACTAACAGTCATACAAAACATAAATAAAACACTTTGCACGTGAATCAATTTGGGCAGCGTCTAGCGATTTTGGGTCTAAATGCATCCTCGGACATTGAAGACACGAGCGAGCCTGCGAAACTGCACAGTATCACAAGAGTCTCACCCTGCGTCTACATGTAATTTAATTCCAGATTATTTTTGTCAAAACACTAGAATTGTAGCTCGTTTAGTTTAACGTGAATTGAGCAGTCCCGCGAGAAAACAAACATTGTGGACTCTGCGTAAAGTATCGACCCTGATCAGCATAAGCATGCCGCGCAGGCTTATCCGGATGGACACGTTTCGCTTCCTGTGGATTTTCTGTTTCAGTAATAATTACTCTATACCTATACCCCTGAGGCGGAATGTGTCGGACCGGATTAATCTGCGCGGACAACGCAGGCTGATCTGGTCGATATATTACGCAGATGCCATAATGTTGGTTTTCTCGCGGGACTGATCTGGTCGATATATTACGCAGATGCCATAATGTTGGTTTTCTCGCGAGACTGATCTGGTCGATATATTACGCAGATGCCATAATGTTGGTTTTCTCACGGGTCGGCTCATATGTAAATGTACGAAAGAAGCCCATCTACTTGTGATGCAGTTTTAAAATGTCATTTCCGTACCGATATTATCAAACAGAACATCTGGAAGTTTATAAATAGTGAACTATTCGAGTACACCCGGTTAACTACTGAAATAAAACTCATCTCGCACCTTAGATAGAGACGGTTCGCTGATAACTAATCTTGCATAGAGCAATTATGGGAATCAAAATCCGAGTTATGTGTAATATAATGTTAAATGCTTATTACTTTAAATTATCCCTATACCTTTCATGTGAGGTATCAACTAAAGTATTATCCAATAATTCCGAATATTTTATCTACCTATTTTTCTCGCAAGATGACGCCCCTTTTTTATTACCTCGCAGTCAAGGCTGTTAAAATATACCAAATGCATCTTAATATTTTTTTCCATACCATGCCATGGAGTTTAATCGTTAAATTCGAAACACACTTGTTGTCGAAATTTGCTCGAATTTCTTTTCCTTATTCGCTATACAAATCCGTGTTTCATCTAAATTTGATATGATGAATATTAAATATATCTCTGTTAATATGTTTTCTGAAATAAGTTATTATATTATTTTCTGATGCATGCGTCGGTTACATGCATTTGGACGCTACTTCTCTAATAATTAACATTAATTTCAAATATCGAGAGACATTAAACTGTCTATTTTTATTTTAGTAAATTGAGAACAAAAAGTAAGAAACAAAAATCTGTCCATTGGGAACACTTTTGGTTTGAGTAAATTCGGTTTATCCATACTGATTGTTGTGTGACTCATGCAAAAGATACGAAAAGAGCTAATGATATCCTAGTTTTTCATCAATAAAATATCACATGGGTGATTGTAAGGTCTTTTGGAGTCCTTTCTACATCTGTAACGACCATAATTTGATAAATAATTCGCTTAATAGCCCCCTCGTTATTTTTACACTTGATTCAGACAATTTCTTATTGGATTTAGGACCTCCGTTTGAATTTATGTTTACGAACATTACGGGAAAACAAAGATTTTTATGTGTACATTGTAATTATTTCAATGAAAGTGCGACACATCGTATGATTGTTATTGACATAAATCAAACAATTTGGTTTTTAATTCAGATTTTATTGAAAACAGGTGCGGACATGAAAACTTGTATTTATCATCAACTTCACATAATATACTTTCTTCTAACTTATTCGATGCATTTTTTGTGAGTAAACAGTAGGATAGTTTTACTTTTTCTCCAACTATTTTTTAATAGATGTGAACAGACGACAAAAACTGTCAGACGATAATTCTTGTTTCGAGTTTGGTGTGCGGCAAAAATTAAGAAATAGACCAGAAATGACTCGTCTGAAAGATTACCATCGTCTGTTGATGATAATCGGATTGTTTGAATAATTGAACCTATTTTCTCATAGACTGACTGACTTCCCCAGTGTGTTTACCCTCGCACTCAGGTAGGCAGCCATTTTTTGCTTGGCCTACATAGTCGCTGTTTTCCTACTATCAGAACAGAACAGAACACAGCTTCAAGGTTTAATTCAAGATAAAATAATATATAAAGATATAATAATACATGTATATATATATAGTGAACACTATACGGCCTTGTTTTATGTGGGAATACAACTAAAATTTATTTATTTATTCATATGTTAATTTATTAAAAAGAAGGTTATTTATTTATGTATAAAAATGCGTAGTCTATTTATTTATGTATTAACTATGCAGGCTATTGATTTATGAATTTAGTTCTGCTTTTAAATTCACCAGTAAAATGGAAATGCAAGGGTACACTCAATGTATATATAAACAATTAAATATAGAGATGCCTACCTCAACACGTTCTTCTTTGAGTTCAACTTTCATGGCAAGTTCTTCCCGCAATAACACGTCCGGGTAATGAGTTTTGTTGAATGTTTTCTCGAGTTCTTCCAACTGTTCTTCAGTAAATATTGTTCTGTGACGTCTCTTGCGTTTTTGACCCGCTCTCATCAAATCCATTGGCGTAAGGAAGTTTTGCAGAGGGTGATAGGCAGCAGCTGAAATATATAAAACAAATACTTGTTTAACATCTTTGAATGCTATGTGCCACTTGTATTTCCTTCATTTTCATTAAAAGGTTGATGATATGTATAACAAACAGATTAATTCATTTCTAAATCAAGTTATTTAGCAAGTCTTTCTATGTGGATAATATTTATTAAAAGTTTCAAATGTTTATTTGAAGTGTTGATTATTTTATTTCAAAACAAGTTATTTGTATTCATTATTAAACCGTGTCGAAAAATCTCAAAGCACAAAGCGTAGATATGCATGTAAATCTTTTATAATAGTAAAGATACATTTCCGCTGTGCTTATCACAACGCAGGTTGTATTGATCTAAATTGCAATATCTCGCCTTAACCCTTACCCACATACAACAGATCCACGGCTTTGAGAACATGTAAGTAAATATATAGAAAAATATCTACCAATGAAAGCGGATTTATAGAATCGTGTTAAAAACAATCTTGGCAAAAGGGAAACTGCTCATCATGAGCAATTCCTCCTTTTGTCATGAAATGGGTTTTTTAACGGTCGTCTGTTGCAGAGGCGTCATAAAGCGTCTGTATGTGAGAAAGGGTTGGCTTGTCTGTCAGATATCATTATTTTACATGATTTTCGTGCTACATAATATGCATTGTAATTCTGAAAGCGACTAATATGTTTGAACAAATATTTATCTACACGATCAATTGCCGTAAATTGAAATAAACATTAAATATGCATATTCTAAAACTAAGAATCTTATTTAAATTGTGTTAACGTGTCTTCTCTTTCTGGGTTTACTTGTTAATCAAGATAAAATTAAGAGTTATAAACCAATTCAAATTATCTCAAAGCATTTTCTTATTCTGATTAATTAATAGTTTTATCATTATTTTCCAGAAAAAAGAGAGAGGAATTGGCGTAGAATCTGATATTCCCTCCTCATCTGTACGGATTATACGTTCTTTCGCTGCCTTGATTCCAAACTAACTTATTCCATAACGCTACAACGTGCAGAAAAGGTATTTTTCTTCAAATTAAGCGATTGAAATGTTGAATGGTAATTCTTTAACAACTGAAGATACCGTCAAATTACGAGAGTGATCATAGAATGCGGGTTCGAGATCTCACACCAAATTAAAGTACCATCGCTCGCTAACTGCTTCAGCTGAATTCGGAAACTCGAACAGCAGTGTTCTGTCGTGAGGCATTTGTAAACAGTTTTACGCTCAATAGTTTAACTATGCTTTTGTCCATATATAAGACAAATTGAGTCGGGAAAACAAAAATCATCCAATGCACTTAGTGATTAAAAAATCAAAAGGTAAAATTCAACTTGCAGAAAATAAAAAATCACAAAATCAATCCCAGAGAATCGAGCAGGCGAGGTGAAAAACTGTCGACTGATGAATTGAATTTCGACTGGTTTGTGGGGTAGAGTCAGGTTTCAAACGCTGATTGTATAATGTAAAGATGATATCTATTTGACACAATGGTAGTGAATCTATTAACCATAATTAACGTTTCTCCTTTATAGAAAGTCATTTTTTCTTCAGATCTAGGCAGACTATTTCACAATAAGTGTTAGAAAAGTAGTAGTACGGGCTTTTGTTTAACAAACAAATGTCTTTTGAAACCAGTGTTCAACCTTTAAATTAACAATCCACCTTAGACATTTATTGCGTTTGTTCATAAACAAATATATAGACTTTATATAAAACATGGATTCACTTTAAAGTTAACGTAGATTGTGCAGCCTACGGTCTATTTTAGATACGGATGTGTTTAGTTATACTTTCTTATTAATTTAGAGGATAGTCAACGAAATTTCCAAAACAAATTCAATTATTTCTGTTTTCTTTTACAAATATATCGAATAGTAAACTGATGATTGGAGAAGCAGAGCACATGAGGCTACGGCTATAGGCATAATACTAAAGCGGCCTGAAAATGAACATATTTAACACCAAAAGAGGTTCATAAGATGGGGTAGTATTTAACGATAAAAACTTTGAGTATTTACTTAGGATGGAACTTTTAGCGCCGATTGCCCTAATACATAAATTTGCATGTTCAGAATCGGATGACCCAATTGTCATAATAGCTTTTGGAATAGTTTGATAGCTTAAAAGCAATCACTGTTAAATCCAGACGAGATGGCTCGTAACGAACTGACTCATCTAACTCTGTTTTGTGTGCAAACGCCTCACTATCGTATTTCGTAGGGAACCTTATAGGAATATATATATATTGAAATAGTCTGATTGTTTTAAGTTATTAAGGTTGCTGGAACATTTTAAATATACGTTTTATATTGCTGGAACATTTTAAATATACGTTTTATATTGCTGGAACATTTTAAATATACGTTTTATATAGCTGGAACATTTTAAATATACGTTTTATATAGCTGGAACATTTTAAATATACGTTTTATATAGCTGGAACATTTTAA
>JAUELF010251341.1:0-11866 GCA_031471495.1 Clinocardium nuttallii
ACATACATACATACGGACGGTCCCGTTACTATATCCCTTTCTCGCTTACTTCGTAACCGAGGGGATAATAAACCAAGCAAGAATATCCTTAACCCTTTCCAACTTGAATCTGAAAACATTGTGGCAATTTCCTTTTTTGCCAAAATGTTTTCAACTCGATTCAATATATATGCTTTCACTTTTGGTATATTTGGACTGATGTTTGTAAAGTTGTCTTCTGCAGATTTGATGTACATGATAAAGGGTTAAACATCTATCAGGTAACAGAATTTACTTATTTCTTTGATGACTTCCTTACCCTTTTCTTAAATCCAAAATAGGCTCCAATAAAGGTTAAAGGTACAGAGATTCCAAACCACAAAGCAAGTAAGGCAATCAATGTGGTGAAGGGAATGGCAGCACTTGAACGTTCAATCCACAACAGCAAGTTCAGCACAAAAAATATCACAAACACAACCCTGAAAATAAAATACACACCATGTTGATAATCCTTTTCCACATACAGCTTTTAAATTGCTCCTTTTTCATCCATATTCACTTGTTTTACTTTCATTTTTTAAATAGTTTTGCCTTAATATTTTCTTGTTGCATGTGGGAAAAGGGGTTAAAGAGCTGGAAGCTTATTTTCTTATTTCAAAATTAAATGCGTTAGCAATTAACACTTCAATTGGACAATCGCTTGCTATTCAAGAAGGATTAATTAATAGGAGTTCTCCATAGTTTTCAAATGCATACAAACAGGGACATACATCATAATGAGGTATTTCTCCTTATTTCTTCAATGTTTTCAAATCTAGTCTGAAAATCTTATATTGAAGGTATTGTCTTTTTTAACCCTTTCCAACCTGCGGACACATTTCGACTCAATAGCAGCATATGACTTTTGAAATCATTGTGGCCAAATGTTGAAATTGTCTATGATGAGCAATTACTCCTTTGGCCACAATGTTTTCAACTTTATTTAACACTAAAGCTATCTTTAATGGAGATTTTTCAGGTTTTGTCACTATTTTTTCTAAGTCATCTGCTGCAGATTTGTTGTATGTGGAAAAGGGTTAAAATGTATTTAATATGGAAGAAAGTTTAAATAGTATGAAGTTCACTAAAAACTACTTCATTGATTTGGTAGCTTGAATTCCATCAACCATACTTAGGCTAATACTTAATTATTTAAAGTTAAGTTACACATTTCAGCATTCATGTTTTACAACTCAAATCAACTTAACTCAATTACATCTGGCAAAAGTAAATGACTTTTGAGATATTGTAGGATGAAAATCAGTTTTCTCTGGACATAAGACTATAAAGATGCTAGTATAGGTCATGATGGTTCTTAATTAAAAACCAATCGACTTTTACAAAAAATTGTCATATTTTTTTTAGTGGGCTTTTACACCATTTGTCATATTTTTCAGATATATCATGACAACCATACTTATTTATGATCTCTGGGTGAAAAACCTGCATCAGAAACTATAACAACATTCTCAGTGCTCAGAAATGAACTCCATGCTCCAAATAAGGGTTCTGTTTGGTCAATTTGGAAATTAATTGGCTTCTTACCAATCAGATACTACCCATATAGGATATATGCCTTGTGTCTCGCCCTTCTTAGAAAACCGCATATTAAATGCTATCAACTTGCCTTGGTCATTTTTGCCTTTGAATGATATCCCATGACCAACATACATCTGACAAAGTTTCAGACAAATTTGACCAGGGGTTGCTGAGTAACAAGAGATTTGAAAAAGTGGCCCTGTTGCAGTCACCGGAAAAGTGACTACTATGTCTCAATCCATATCCATGGGCGAGAATAAAAATGACATCAGATCACATTTTCCTAACAATGAACACTAACCACTCAGCCATCATGCAGTATGGAAATTTAAACTTACCCAGGACATAAAAATGAAGTAAACAGGACATTGAACTTCCATCTCTCTCCTCCAAATGCTGTAAAAAGGTAAAATAGCAAAGATACATCAATAAAACGCAATTTAATGTATATATACTGAAATAATGCTTGTGCCATATACTTGAAACTTTCCCACATAAAACAAATTTGCAGTAGACAACTTTGGAAATCTCCATAAACTACAGAAAGATCTCTATAAACTAAAGATCAATTATTGAAAAGGGTAGAAAAACATTGTGGCAAAACATTGTAGAAAAACATTGTGGCAAAACATTGTAGAAAAACATTGTGGCAAAACATTGTAGAAAAACATTATGGCAAAACATTGTAGAAAAACATTGTGGCAAAACATTGAGCATATCTGGAGCATATTTTGCCATAATGATTTCCAAACTCTTCAGCTGCAGAGACGCCGGAAACCATCTGCATGTTGGGAAGGTTTAAAGGAGTATTTATTTATAGAATTTCACAATTGATTCAAGAGAGTAAAAAAAATTCGCCCAAAATTGATGACACTTATGATGGGCTTCATGCAAAATGGTTGTTACTACATCTTGTCTATATGTAAAAGATAACATTTATAAACATAAAGGTTGATAAACTATTGCTCCTCTTCTAAAAATGATTCAATCTTTTTCAAAACAAGAGGGACATGATAGCCGGGGTTGGTCACCTAAGTAACGCAATGTGATATGTCATGCCAACCACAATAACTCATATTGTGGTTAAGTTAGCTTAAACAAGAGGCCCATAAGGAACAGTATAGATCCAGTCTGTTTTTTGTCAAATAAATATGACAAAGAAGGTCTATTCTAAGGAAATGCTAGTATTTCAAAATCAGATATTTAGTTTCTTAGGAAATAATTTTCTAAATCTTACACTCTGAACATAAAGGGTATAGCTGACCAAGTCCCAGGTGGCCTTGTTTTTAGACTAATCAACATGGCTTGAAGGAATCGGGTAGAGGGTGGTTACTCAAGGAACATTTCTTCAAAATAATTTTATAATCAGTCTGATACTTCCAGAAGAGAATATCATTAAATATCAATTTTTTCAACCAATCAACATGGTTTGTAGGAATCTGATAGAAGGTCACCCAAGATACATGTCTACAATATTTTTGGAATTCCGCCAGATACTTTCAAAGGAAAAGATTTTTGAAGTTTTCACTAAAGCAATATAAGGCAAAACAACCCATCCCCTAGAGACTCATTTCTACAAAATTAATTGAATATCTGGCAATGGGAGAGGAGAAAGGATACTTTAGGTTGTCATGGAAACCAGAATTTTGCATGAATAAAAAATTGAAAGATATTTGGTGAATGCTTTCTGTGAAGATTCATCTCAATTGACCCACTGGTTATTATCATACATGGTATGTACAAATTGTGTTAAGGGTTACCCAAGAAACATTTCTACTAAATTAAATTGGAACCAAACAAGTGATTCAGAGAAGAAGAATTTAAAAGTTTCTTTACTTATAGATGTCGCCTTGCAAACAAGTTTTTTTATACAATCAATAAGCCTTGAACATTGTTTTTTCAAGAGTCATCTAAGAAACTTTTCTGTCCAACTATTGTCAAATCAAAATAAAGCTACTAGTTCACAACAAACAGAGTGATACAAAAAATAGATCACCTTGACCCCATGGCTCAGGTGATCTAAAAACACACTTTTGTTTTCCTATCACCATACTTTTGTCAAGGGTCACCTAGGAAACATTGCTGTCAAACTATTGTCAAATCAAGATAAAGCTATAACTTCATAACAGACAGAGAGCGATCAAAACAGATCACCTTCACTCTGGTCATCTAAAAACACACTTTTGTTTTTTCTATCACAATACTTACACTTATAGATTCTAGCAGATACATAGCCAGCTGGTGTTCCCAGACAAACATACAACACTAAAGAACAGGTCATTAAGGCACCTCTGTTGGCTGGGGATAAGAATCCAAGACAGGCAAACACTGAAACAAACAAGTATTTAAAAATCACTAATGGTCAAAATCTGTCCCTTTCAAAAGAAAATTTGCAAAGGAAAATATACATGTATCTCAATCAATATTTCAAAACAGTGTGATTAAGTAAAATTAACTTTAACTTAGTTTTCAGTTAGTCCCTAAAATAACCAAAGAGAAAGTATCAAACCAAGATTAATTGATACACATCCAAATGTTATTAGTGTATCTTCCTGTTTGTTCTAACAAATTCAAGTTAAGAAAAGTGTTTGTATGTAAGTTAAATGTCAAGTCTTGTTCAGTTTTTTCCTCCCATACTGAAATGGTCAGTCACATTTTTTACTTATACCAAACACTTGAACTGAACATATTTTACTTGATCAATTTTATGATCATACAAATTCCCTAATTGTTCTGCTAGAAATTGACATCAAATTTTCTCTTGGTATCAAGTCCATTTGGAAAGGGCATATTTAAAAGTGGACAGGAAAATTTGAACTTAAAGGCTGCCCTGAGGGGTTTATAACAGTAAAGTTTATTAACTTTGCATTTTTCATGGTCATTAGATGTCAGTACATTTCAGATCAGTTATGGATAGATTGATGTATTTCGGACATTTTGTATTTCTCTTTAGACACTTCTTTCCAACTTCTACCCTCAAAGAAAAAAACATTTTTTCTGAAGACCTATATTAACCAACCATTCTATATATACATTGTTAACAATTTCTTCTTTTCCCATATAAGTGATTGCAAGAGAAAAGGTACAAGTTGGCATTTCTGGACAGTGTAAGTTCGATCTCTTTGTCCACCAGCTCAGTCTTATCAGAATCTTCTAACAATCTTGTGTATAAGTAATGCATGTACAGTGTTGATCCTGATCAGACTGTGCAGTTGTACAGGCTAATCTGGATCTAAACTGCTCTCAAAAGCCAACTTGTACATTTTCTCATGCACTGGCTCATATCAGGGGAATACATTTTGTACTTTACCCCATCAAGATCTCTCGTTACACAAGCAACTCCTATGTGGTTGGTATCAACAGCATAAGGATTGAATTTCGAAAAAGGATATTTAAAAAGAACATAAAATAAATAGATCTAACCCTTACATACATACAACAAATCTGTGGAAGACAACTTTGAAAACATAGTGACACAAAACTTAAAATCTCCATAAAAGATAGCTTTATTGCTGAATAAAGTTGAAAACATTGTGGCAAAAGGATAAATTGTTTGTTTTGAGCAATGTCTTCGTTTGTCCCAATGTTTTAAAAAGTTGCCTGCTTAAGAGGCTTTAGAAAGTGTCTACATGAGGAAAAGGGTTACAATGTTCCTACCTAGTGTGATGAGCGTCATAAAGAAGATTTGTACACCACTTCCAGTGAGGACGGATAACAACATGCCCTGTCGTGGTGCTCGGAACACATCACCATGGACAAGCTTCCAACCAAACTCTTCTTGAGCATCTTCCTATTCAAGGTAAAAAGAGTAAATATCCCTTAGAAGCTATAAAAGATATGAAGAGGGCAGCTATGCTGAAGGACTGTTAGACAAGACTGTAACAAAATGTCAAACTTTAATTTGGTCATGTTACACATAAACTGACTTCCCAGAATTCTACTAGTATAGATATAGACTAGCTGCAACTCTTTGTCGTCTGATCAAGATCTTGCCTGTTTGTCTTCAAGTCCGAAATGCATCATGAAAGCATCTGAACAAAAACTGCTTGTACAATTAGTCATAATTTTAAAACTGCAATTTCAGCATTTTGACTTTTAGCCAAAGGATTATTAGAAAAACTTCACACCATTGGTTGCTGGGAATTTTCTTGCTAATATTCCTTGTTGTGTTCTGGTAGCCAAAAAGATGTAGTGGAGTGTTAGAATTATGAGAGATACATCACATCTAGTTGATGCTCAAAACTATTAACCCTTTCTCATCTACAGCTGACACATACTGAAAACATTGTGGATAATTAAGTAAAGGCTCACAATTAGTAATTTCTCTTCTTGCCTCAATGTTTTCAATTCTATTCACTAAGTATACCACCCTCCTAAAGATATTTTTTTGCAGAGGTTTTGAAGATCTTCTTTTGCGATTTTTGTTATTTGTGACACAGGGCTCATCAAAACAATCTTTTGATTCCTAAATTAGATTGCTGACTGGTTATTTGAGACTTAACAGAATTCAATGATTGTATTATGCTACTTACACTGTTATCGATCTGATTATATCTGGCAATATCTTTGTGTAGAGTTCTCAGCATGATCATAGCCACCATACCAGACAGAAATAAAACAATCACCAGGGAATTCATAATACTGCAAACAACAAAAACAACATATGAGCCGTCTCGCGAGAAAACTAACATTATAGACTCTGTGTAAAGTGTCAACCCGGATCAGTCTCGCGAGAAAACTAACATTATAGACTCTGTGTAAAGTGTCAATCCGGATCAGTCCCGCGAGAAAACTAACATTATAGACTCTGTGTAAAGTGTCAACCCGGATCTAACATTATAGACTCTGCGTAAAGTGTCAACCCGGATCTAACATTATAGACTCTGTGTAAAGTGTCAACCCGGATCAGTCCCGCGAGAAAACTAACATTATAGACTCTGTGTAAAGTGTCGACCCGGATCAGTCAATATATGCTGTGAAGGCTAACCCAGACAGACACTTTTCGCCTCCTGTGGATTTTCTGTTTCCGGTATCACTTCTCTATACCTCGAAGATAGAAAAGTGTAGGGCCGGACCAGTCAGCACGGACAGCGCAGGTCGATCTAGTCGATACATTACGCAGATACCATAATGTTGGTTTTCTCAGGAGACATCTCATATACATGTCTATGTACATGCTTTTGAGAACAGAAAATCAAGACCTACACTGTTCAATATTTCTTACATAAGCTGGTTTAAATGTGGTCATCTTGTGTAGATAATAATAAGACAAGAGTATATTGAAAGGCTGATCTGATCCAATATTTTTTATAAATGCAAATTTGTGCCTTTTCCCAATGACGGGCTCAGGAATAATTAAATAATGTGACATTGGGATCCCAAAATAAGGATCTAATTTCAAATTTAAAATCCTTATTTGTCTGAAAGCAATATGTGGGTTTGATGAGTTTAATGCGGTTTCAATATTATTTTTCTACATTTCATCAGTTTATAAATCATTGCGATAGTTCAATGATTAGTTCAAACTGTTACTAGGCCAGGTAATGTGCCTTGGGACTCATTCCACCATGACAATGAACCCGGGACACCCTGTTCCGAATTCCCCAATCTGACCACTGGGGATTCCTATATGTTGTGGGTACTGAAAAGCAGTCTCAGAATGTTGGGTGATTATAACACTGGGTTTATTGAGTAATTAGGGCGATATTGAGAATTAAATACCTCTCCCAGATGCAAACCCATAAATCACATTTGGAGAAGATGACTTTTGAAAACATTACGAGAAAAGAAGAAATGGCTCATAATGACCAATTTCTCCTTTTGCAACAATGGTTTCATCTCTTCAATAATACCACTTTCTTAGGATTTCTTTTAAAATAGACCTCTGTCAGTTTTCATAACCAAGGTTAGAAAATGCATATGTACATATAATATCTAACATTTTAAGAATGTTACAGTCAATAAAGATAGCACAACTCACTTAGCCAATTGCCAGCATCAAATTGTGTAGCCAGTGACAAGCATACTTTAAATGTGGAGTAGAAACAGTCTACAGCAAAAATTTAAGATAATTTTAGAGAAAAGAAGGCTTTCAAACCAGGGATTGATTTACAAAATGTTACATTGAATGAATGCCATTGCTTGACAAAATTTACAATTTACATTGATAAAATAATTGTCATTCATGAGATATCAAATTTCCACTTGAAAAGAAATGATTATATCCAGTAGTGATGCTCCATGAAAACCAAGATCTTCTGCAGAGTTGTTAAATAAGAATTCAAGAAGAGGGAGCTTTTATGTGAAGTAAATAGACTCTACCTGAACCACTGGATGTTGGTATGTGGCATTGATTCTAAAATATAGTCCCACCTGGATGACCACTTGGTATTTTTGTCTTCCTGTAAAGATTTAACATCCAATTATAACTTGTAACAAAAATATGACATGATTATAAAGCATTTGTTTCACAATGGGATGAAAGACAAACATTTAAAGCAATGAATTGATAACACACATATACTGCCCCGATTAGTTAACACTGAGCAAAAAGAAATCATATTAAAAAGTTTATTTGTAAAGAAAACCTTCCAGCCCATAATACAATTTACAAAATATAATAATATCAAATTTGTTGGTCTTTTATATTATGATTTTTTTTTTTACAAATTTCCAATTATTCTAACTTTGTGCTTATTATTTCATTAATGAAATAAGGTGCACGTTGTTTTTTTATCTAGTCATCTTTTACACTGCATTATATTTATAAAATGAGGAGTGCTACAGGAAAACCAACTAAATGCCATTGCCAATCATTGTAGATCCAGATCATTCTGCGCTTCAACAAAAACTGATCTGAAACTATAGTGTTCTTAATAAGTCAAATAAACAACAACAAAAAGGAAAACATCTAAAGTGCACATTTAGATCACATTGTTTTCAAAAGTCGTCTGCTGCAGAGGCGTGATAAAGCTTGTGTAGTTTGAAAGGGATAACACTTTCCCACATTTAGACACTTTCGGATGCCACTGCAGCAGACAACTATTGAAAACAATGATATCAAAATATCACGCGGTCAAAACGAGCAATTTCTATTTTTGCCACAATTTTCCAACTGCAGAGGGGTCAGATAAGGGGTGTATGTTGAAAACACTTTTGTTAACTCACCTCCCATTTAACGGAGTAAGTGTACCGAATGTTGACTTCATCTTTGTCCATCTTGTCCGAGTGTAAACCAAGTACATTTGCATTTGTACACATAGCATCTCCTTTAGCATTAGCATCATAAGCGATACTGTTAACAACAAATACATGCATAATAATCAACAGTTCTTTCTTTTGGAAGAGTATAAACTATTAAACAACAAAGCCCCAATGTGGCAACACATTGTTGTTGTTTTTATAAAGGAGGACAAAGGTTGTTGTTAATGTCACAAGATCAAACAGTATGAAAGTTTTTAATCATTCTATTTGTTAAAATTTACCGCATAACCAATTGTAAGGTGAAACAATATGTGTTTATGAAACAAGTATACCCCTTTGTTGCAAGGTTGTTTTTATAAAGAAGGTCAGTTGTCAAGGTCACAAGAAAGGTCTATTGCCACAAGGAGTAGATATTTCAAAGGTCAATATAACATAAAATCAAAGTTAATATTACAAAAGTCAAACAGACTGGACGATTACTATATATGCCCTCAAACCCTACATTCCAAGGGCATTAAAACAATAACACAAGAGCAAAACATTAACCCTAAAAACATTTGTTTTGAAATTTTCTTGCATAAAAACTTTTGAAAGAACTCTTCAAAATTGTTTTTAAGTTTATTTCTAAATATTTTTGCTTTGCTACAGAGGAGTCAAAAGTTGTCTACATTAGGGTCTGAGATAACTTTGGTGGACTGTGCAGGCTGATCTGGGTCGAAGCATTACACAGAGGCCATAATTGCGAATCAGCTCACTTTTAAAACATCTAGGCAAAAAATGTGAACAATTTTGATTTAAATGAAATACTCATTACCATAAAGTCATGAGAAATTTCTGCTTTCAAAATGCTTTAAAATGGCATCCACTTTATACCAGTCTACACATAAGAAAGGGTGGGTCTAGGTTGATAGACCCACAAATGTTATAAACTCACCTCCTTGGTTCCACCTTAGCGGAAATAATTCGCCCACCAGCAGGGATGGTTTTACCCCAGTCTTCCATGTCCCCTGGATGGTATCTTATTTTTAGTTCCAGATGATTGAAGAAATAATAAGTATTGGCATCATTGAATTTGGCCTGAAGATAATAAACGATAAATTACTTAATTACAACAATTTTTCAGTCAGTCATTCATATCACGGCAGACAGTTCACCTACTCAAAGGTTTCCTAGCTTTCTCACACCAGTTCTCCACACAACATACTTTCCAAGCAACAAGCTTCTTTTCCACCTTGATTGTACGCCCATTGTTGAAAGATAAATGATGCTTGTCACAGTGACTTACAAACATCTAAAACTCACAACCCCTGGATTGACTGTAGATAATAAATTACAGGACTAGGTAAGATGAAGTAAACTTGTCTTTGCTTTACAATATCTCTTTAATAATTCATTTAGACCTTTATCAACGGCAGGAGAATTTTGATTCATCTGTAGCAGACAACATTTGAAAGCATTGTTGCAACAAGAAATGCTCATGAAGAGCTATTTCTCCTTTTGCCACAATGTTTTCAACTCTGTTCAAGAATCCTACTTTCATTTATAGAGATTCCCCACATTTCCAACTAGATACTTTCAATTCAAAGTCACATGCTACAGATGTGTTGTATGAGGGAAAGGGTTAAACCATTAAACTTTTAGAAATAAAGATGTCTATGTCTATTCTATTCAAAGAAATGGGTTGTGGTGAGACAAATAGTTTGAGTATCACAAAATACTTTTTTTTGTCACAGTCTTTTGATGAGGGAGGAAAATATTTTCGAGCAAGAAGCTGTCACTTGACGGTAAGGCTTTCCAGATGTTGGCATGATTGTAAAATGGTAGTGATGTAAAATGAAGTCTGTCAATGGGATAATAGGTACAAGTTGGTATTTCTGCACAGCATGGCATCAGCCTGTGAATCTGCACCATCTTATCTTACACAAGTTTTTGTGGTAGACAGTGGTGCAGAGGTAGAGCGTCGGCCTCTTGTATCAAAGGTCTCTGGTTCGAGTCCTGTGATGAGCGGGTCCTGACTTTGGGATTTTTTTCCCACACAAACGGCGCGAGTACTGGTTAAGTCTCCAGGAAGCAGACATCGAGAGTGATTAATCTAAGCCAAGGGCTTGTTTCGCAATTGATGTAAAATAAATAAGTTTAAACTAAATATGAGGGAAAGGATTCCCCTCGAAAATTGCTATAATTTATTGACACTTTTTAGAAATTTACTACAAATCAAATGATTATGAATCTTTTCTTTTGGTAAAAAAGTTGAGCAGATATTTAAATTTGTTATCTTTAACCCTTCCATTCGCAGACAACTTTTTCGAACTCTCTTGAATAATTTAACTTTGTCTTATCAGCGGTATTTTCCCCTATATAAGTGGTATGTGTATAAACGAAACCATTCAAAATAACTAACAGTTCTTCACAATTTTCTGATAGGGTAGAACAGACCCATTCACAATCCTGCCTATCTAACATAATCTGATCTTTTTACCCTGCTTTTCCGACATAAATTTATAAAATTCTCATCTCGTCTCTGTTGTTTACATTTTTACAGAGTCCAACTAACCGGAATGTTCAGTGCTTAAGGGTACAAGTCATGTACTAAATCAAAATTATCACATCAAATCCAACAACTACTAACTTGAACTAAACATTGTTTAAATCATACGTGGTAAAAAAAAACTTTGGCCGATTTTAGGGGAGCGTACGGTACTTAAACGTAAATATCGTCTTGAAAATTTGGCTGTGGTTTTAAGTGGGTCATGCATTTCAAGACAGCAAATTAACAAGGCAACACACTTTCAGTAATCCACAATATCTGGATTTTTTTCTTCACTACATCCACTGTAAACAATTTTTGGTGAAAAAAGTTGCTGCTTATAAAAATATGCTGTAGTTTTAAGCTCACCTGAGCACACAGTGCGTGGTTAGCTATTGTGATTAACCCTTTCCCTCATATGACCATAACGCAGCAGACGACTTTGAATATATTTTGTCAAAAAATGGAAAATGTCTGTAATTGAATGGATAACCTATGACTTAAGGTGGAAAACATTGTGGCAAATGGAGAAATTGCACGTTTTGTGCAATTTCTTCTTTTGTCACTATGTTTTCAAAA
>JAUELF010251362.1:0-21212 GCA_031471495.1 Clinocardium nuttallii
GATAAGATTAACTGGCAAGCATGATAGAACTGAATAAACATTGGGTGGGATAAGGTTAACTGGCAATCATGACAGAACTGAATAAACATTAGGTGGGATAAGATTAACTGGTAATCATGACAGAACTGAATAAACATTGATAGTGGCGTTAACTAGAAATCGATAAACAAATAGATTCTTAATTATAATTTCCATTTCATTTCAGCCACTACCAACGTTAACACAACTACGATCACCGGACAAGTTGGTCCAACGATTGTGTCCGGAAATGACCCATGTCGGGACCAGAACGCAAACTGTGGATCTTTTGACATACCAGGTGTTTGCCAGGATTACGCCGCCTGGGCTAGAGATAATTGTAACAGGAGTTGCGGATTCTGTACACGTAGGTGTTACGTTACACATTACCTTGCTTAATAACTCTCATCCTGCTGAATTCATATGTCTATCATCACAATTCATGTTAAAGGTGCTGAATTCATATGTCTATCATCACAATTCATGTTAAAGGTGCTGAATTCATATGTCTATCATCACAATTCGTGTTAAAGGTGCTGAATTCATATGTCTATCATCACAATTCATATGTCTATCATCACAATTCATGTTAAATGTGCTGAACTACAGATTAAAGATAGTATAGTCAAAGTTTTGAAACTGTTTTAAAGTTGTCTTGAAATATAAGATATATTCTTGCAAAAAATAAGAGTGATAATATCATTTTTCAGTAAAATCAACATCTAATTATTGATCGTTTATGTTTCATTTTTACTGGGTAGACATACCCAGTAATTTAAATTGTGTACATGACACATGTATTTTCATGACTTTCAATGAACTGTTTATCAACATGTACTGCGAAAAAAGTGTTTCTTGGTTGATTTTCACCTGGCTGGTTTTTAAAAGTTGGCAAGTTGGCTGCTTACCAGAGGTGACCTCTAACACAAGTTTTACTGTATGGGTAAATGATCACAATATGTTTTCCAGCATCTGTCCCAACCACGCCACCTCCTTGTGTCAACATGATTGGTGATTGCTCCTCCTACGACGCGACTATATGTACAGAATACAGAGGTTGGGCAGAAGATAATTGCCGACAATTCTGTGGCTACTGCAGTAAGTTATTTAGAAGACAGTGGTACACTGGTAGAGTGTCTGTCACACCTTTTATTATAGATCCCTTTCCCACAGACAATTAATCTGCAGCATACAACTTTCGATGAAATCTAGGCAAAAGTTTGTAAAAATAGGTATAAGGGAATGTTTATTTATTGAAATAAGTTCAACATTTTCTAAATTTTGCAAAGGCATCACAATGTGTCTAGAACGTGTGAAAGGCATACATAAACTATTAGTTATAATACATTAATTTATAAATAGCTAGCATGTCCTGGTAGCCTAGTCGTCAAAGCATCTGATTTTGGAGAGGGATATATAACGATCGAATCTCAATAATTGCCATTCGCTTGAACGGAGGAACCTGCTACCGACCGCAGTCTGATACTTTAGCAAAAGAGTCATCGGTTTTACAGAGTTAAAGTTTGGTTACAGAATGATCAACAGCTTTGGTACACTACCTAGTGTTTCAAATTTTAATTAATGCTCAGTGTCCAATTCTACCAACCTTACGTTGGGCTTAGTAATAGTTAAATACTTAAAAGCATATTTCATCGTTTTGTTTCCCTAATAAAAATGCCAATCTATTTCATTCCTTAACAATTAGTGTAAGTCAGCAAGATAACCATTTAAACAAACTTAGTCCTTTTACTTGAATACATTCCCCCATTTATATTTTAGAAAATAATTAGGAAAACAAAACTGGGTGAACACAATATTGCAGTCTTTTCATTTGGCATACTATTTTGCTGCAGATACGTCAACATGCGCCTGCAAATGTGAAGGGATTTATTTTGATTTTGTATCCAAAGTTTGTTATGTTTTGTATTGCAGATCCGGGATCACCAACTCAAGTCCTCACTGGCTTCTGTAAGTTTTACTTTACCATTGACCTGCTGAATTCCTAGAATTTCTATATTCCAACTGTATGGAGTAGCCTTTGCCTGTAATAAATATATAAATAGCCATCAATGTAGCCTAAGATTAGTCTGCACATATGTAAATACTGATATTGGTCTAAATTGTTTCAATTGGTTTCCAGTCGTGCATTGCTTATAAAGCATGAGGTTGTTGAAAGCAGCGAACAGCATGATAAGGATAAATTCCGTACAGATGAAGTAACCTTTGCCTATAAGTAGTCAGCATTGTAGACCAAAATTAGACTGCATATTATATACTGACTAAATTTTGTCAATGTTATGAGTCAGCACTGTAGACCAAAATTAGACTGCATATTATATACTGACTGAATTTTGTCAATGTTATGACAGGCGTCCGAAAATAGTTTTGATAAAATTAAAAAAAATAACACAATGACTGTTTAAATTACTACAAATAGTCTTAAAATAGTCCATATGCTATAATTATAACGACCTTAAAGCTATCATAATAGATAAATAGACGCCCTATTGTATTATATATATATATATATATATATATATAGTTTTTATAGTAACACATACTTAGAAGGCAAACACGAAGTAGATCATGAATATATTGCATATATTTAAGACTACTCTTTAACTCTTTCACTGCCGAAATTCACAAAGTCGACTCTTCCATGTTGAAATTG
This sequence comes from Clinocardium nuttallii, assembly GCA_031471495.1. NCBI lineage: Eukaryota > Metazoa > Mollusca > Bivalvia > Cardiida > Cardiidae > Clinocardium > Clinocardium nuttallii. The sequence goes on from JAUELF010251362.1 coordinate 2,690, forward strand.
GACCACTCTAGATTTCGTCCAACAGGCAATTTGGTAAATCGTAATGTCTAAATGGTATATAATGCAGATTACACCCGAATCTGCACTTTTTGCAATTGCTTTTTGACAGCAAAACAGTTAATTGGTGTACTCTTCTTTCTGTTCCACACAGTTGGCAAATGTTACTACAATGGTAAACAATACTCTCAAGGCCAGACCTGGGATGACGGTTGCGCCTATCAGTGCACATGTGAAGATGCCAAGAGTGGACGATACAGCTGTTACAACAAGTAAGTATTAAGACAACACGTTTGTAACAAACTTCCTTGAAATAGTTTTGTCAAAGCTACGGATACTCTCTAAAAAATGAATGAACACTTATACAATAAAGGTAAAAACAGTGTGGCGAAAGGATAATTATACGCAATTTATCCGTTTGCTATTATGTTTCAAAAGTCATCTGCTGAAAGAAAAACGTTTATTCATGTGAAAAGGCTAAGTAGAATTGGTGGTATCTATGAACAATTATACATTATGAACAGATGGTGGTATCTATGAATAATTAGACATTATGAACAGATGGTGGTATCTATGAACAATTATACATTGTGAACAGATGGTGTATCTATGAACAATTAGACATTATGAACAGATGGTGGTATCTATGGACAATTATACATTGTGAACAGATGGTGGTATCTATGAACAATTAGACATTATGAACAGATGGTGGTATCTATGAACAATTAGACATTATGTACAGATGGTGGTATCTATGAACAATTAGACATTATGTACAGGTGGTGGTATCTATGAACAATTAGACATTATGAACAGATGGTGGTATCTATGAACAATTAGACATTATGAACAGATGGCGACAATGTAATCATAGGTAGTCTGCTGCAGATGCAACAATGTGGGAAAGTGATAAATATTTTGCTGAAATTACACTTTTAGAGGTCAGGTGTCTGATTTCTTTTAAAACGTTTCAGTGTGTAGATAGAGTAGACACACTTTGACAACATCTTGCTCAACATGGGCAATTTCTACTGTACCTTTTTGTTTTCAACTCTATTGGATGATTATATTATATACTTATGCCTATATATTTCCAAACTTTCCTGCTAGTGCTTTGTAAACGTTTAGATAAGGAAGAGTAAACAGGTCTTGCTTCCACGTTATCTCTGTTAGCACTTATCAAAAACCTATGGTAAGGGTACTCAAAGGAATCATTTCACTGATACAATTCTTTTGAGTACCCACAATATAGGTTTTTAAGGTCAAAAAAGGATTCTAGAACATGCTATACAAGGGCGTATATCTAGAGCTCTGGATGTGTTGTATGTTGGAAAAAGGCGAAGTTGATACTGATACTTTTCACTGGTGTTGCTCCCATGTTATTTCTGTTAGCACTTGTTAAAACCTATGATATGTGTACTAAGAATACTCGTCTCACTGAGGCGATTCTACTGAGTACCAACAATATAGGATTTAGAGGTCAATAGTGATTTTAGAACACGCAATAGGCCCATTATCTAGAGCTCTGTATGTGTTGTATGTTGGAAAGAGGGGAAGTTAATACTGATAACTTTCACTTCCAGATGTCCCCTGTACCACAATCTCCCCCCACAATGTACGCTTGTCAAGAAGAACCCAGCAGACTGCTGTCTAAGCCCAGTGTGTGATTTTAAAGGAACCTATCTCACAAACAACGGACAGACTAGCGGAACTTACAATGGAGTCAGTAAGTCATTTGTCCTTCTTCCATTCATAAATACCGAGCCTCAGTGACTCAGTCGGTGGCGAAGTGGGCTGTCAATCAAGGGATTGTGAGTTCGAACCCCAGCTTGGCAGAACATTCTTTCCGACCTTTGACAAATGTGACTGTGGACAGGCGTATTTCTTCTTCACCGATTGACTAACAGTCTATGTGGAAAATCAGCCAGTTGCTTGGAAAGTCTGTTGTGTGGAAAACTGCTGTGAGAAAGCCATGAACACATGAGTAGGTACAATGGCCGACGTGATGTGACTGAAACATGTTGAAAACGGTGTAAAACAACAAACAATCAACCAAAATAACAATATACTGTGCCTCAACCAAACTTTGATCATTACCTTTGGTGGGTAATACTTTCAATACTGTTCAGTTACTTACTATTGGCTTTTCTGATTATAACAAAATTGGGAGGGAGTTATTGAGATATTGAGAAAGGAAGTCTGAAGTTGTTTTAAGGGATGAATTTGGTTAATGTCAAGGGAAATGTAACTAAAATTAGATCATCTGTGTTAGTGTTATCATTGAATACCTTGTTGAGGTTGTTTTAAATTGAGACTTATGTCTAGGACAATGCAACTAAATTTAGATCGCTTGTGTTATTGTCATCATTGAATACATTGTCTCGTATTTACGCTGTTTTTCTTTGAGTTTATTTTTAACAGATATTGCAAGTTTGTCTGGCTTTTTAAGTGAGTGATGGCTGTTTAACCCTTTCACACTTACAGACATATTTAGACTCACTGCAGCAGATGCATTTAAAACCATTATGGCAAAAGGGGGAATTGCTCATGATGGGCAGTTTCTCCTTTTGCGACAACGTTTTCAACTCTCTCCGGTTATTAAACTTTCATTGATAAAGGTTAATTCACAATAGTATTGCTTAGATGCTTTCCAATTCGTCGTCAGCAGGTTTGAGAGGAAGCATCAATCGGTTTTGCCAAGATACCATATCTGAGTCGATAACTAAGAGAGGTCCATTTGTTTAAATTTATTCTTTGTGGTAATTAACTAAGAGTCATTATGACGAGTGTCATCTAGTCTTCGACCGATAAATGGACAAGTTTAACTGGTAGCTTACCCAGGAAACGCCTTAACCCTTTCCCACATACAACAAATCTGCAGTAGACGATTTTCAAATTGTTTGCTCAAAAATATGTAAACCCTCAGTTATTGTAGATATAATTACTGAAAAAAGGTTGAAAATGTGTGGCAAAAGGAGAACTCATTTTGTCACAATGATTTTAAAAGTCGTCTGCAGCAGATGCGTCAAAATGCTCCTTCAGGTGAGAAAGAGTTAAAATAACAATTGTTGAAAGCATCGAAAAACACCAATCATTCAATCAATCAATTAACCACTATTTCCTTGTGTATTTTAACAGAGGTGTGTATGTACAAGGGATCCCCATACTACCAGGGTCAGACATGGCAAGATGGCTGTGAATTCAACTGTATATGTGACGACTCGAATCAAGGACGATACTCCTGCCAGTCTGTGTATGTATTGTTATAATAGGCCAGCGGTCCAGATAAGTGGGAATATACAGCATTTTCCCCAGAATATCTCTCTTATCATCCTACCAAACCCCATGATGTGTGTGCTCAAAATAATCGTCTCATTTATAAGATTCGTTTGAGTACCCACATCATGGGGTTAGAGGGTAACATAAGGATTTTAGTAGGACATAAACTCCCCTTTTCTAAAGCTCTGAACTGTTTGTATTGCTATTATATTCATGATCACGTGATAAAGCTTGCTGCTGTTCTCTAACCCATTCTTACGGTGTGTCTTTTTCTTATGACATAATCAAATATTTCTAGTTAATTATTTTTTCACATAATGTTTAGATATATTTGTTTGTATTTATTTTTGTCTAAGCCGTATTCTTCCACCTTTTTGTAAAATGGCCAGGGACAAATATTGTTGAAAGTTGCCATTAAAGGTTTGAATTAAATTAAACCTTCAGCATTGTATGACCAAACATAAAATCATATAAAGAAGGGTATTTGGTCAGTATAATCTGATCAAGGTTTTCCATAATTCTCATATTCAGTTTGTCAGGAATGTTTTAAGGCTCAAGGATAATGATTAAGCCATTTCCAATTGCAGACTCTTTGACACATCTTCAGCAGACATGACATTTTGTTTTCAGAAGTCTAAGCTTCTACAGATGCATGCAGATTACATCTGTATGTTAGAAAGGTTTAAATGTTATACAATTACTATTTTTAACATGGCTTCTCTTCAATGTATGATGTGCATGTATACGTAAAGGTGCGGTACCTATCCCAACCTCCCGAATGGTCGTCCATTGTTTAACACATCTGTACCAGACAAGAACATTTGTTTACAGAAGTCCAATCGTCTGCAGATTGTTCAAGATTACATCTGCATATTGGAAAAGGCGGTTAAATCTATAAATCCTATTTCTCACATTGTTTCTCTTCAATTTATGATGTACGAGTACATATGTATACGTTTAGGTGCGGTACCTATCCAAACCTCCCCAATGGTTGTTCCCTTGTTAAACAAGCTGGAAAATGTTGCTCGGAACCATCATGTACATTCAACAAACAATATGGACAGTTTACCGGCTCCGGTACCTCTTCCGGGAAAGGATCTGGTAAGCAGATATACGTATTTCCCTCATATATATGCTTTCTGACACCTCTACAGCAGACGGCTTTTTGAAAACATAGTGACAATAGAAGAAATTGCTCAAAACGAGCAATTTCTCCTTTTGACACAATGTTTTCCACTTTTACGTACATGTATGTTGTCAATATGAAGTTATGTTGACCTGTATTGGCAATATAGACGGTTGGTATGGAAGGATTGAAACATAAATCTATAATATTTTGTTCATATATCTATGATTATGGAATGATTTGTGGTTGCTATGTTTTAAGTTGTAACACTGAGAGAATAACTGAGCCGTCCCGCGAGAAACCAACATTATGGCATCTGCGTTAGTATCGACCCAGATCAGTCAACGCTGTCCGTGCAGACTGATCCAGGCCGACACATTCCGGCTCAGGAGGATAGAGGTATAGAGTAATGATTCCTGAAACAGAAAATCCACAGGAGGTGAAAGCTGTCTGTCCGGAATAGCCTGTGCGGCATGCTTATGCGGATCAGGGTCGACAGTTTACGCACAATTCTTCCACAATGTTGGCTCATTCGTGCGTGACAAACTGGTTCCTGACGTAGATGAGTGACCTTTTAATATAGGGAGTGTACCTTATACACCTGGTTCTCAGCTTTAACTGATTAATTATGTTCAAACATTCAAATTTGTTACAGATTGGCCTCTTTACAATAGTTGAGTCTTGTTTTTGGATGCATCTATAGCGAATGGCTTTTTAAAACAATGTAGCATAAAGTTTTCTTTGCAGAATATGTTTCTATAACTTTACTTAAGTTTTACAACTTAGCATGGGTTTAAAAAATAATATACTGTGATCAAGTTGTTATGACTTTTTATAAAGAATGCTTACATGACAATGCTATATGTACTTGTTTATATCTATCATCATTGCATTATCATTTGTTGCAGGATCTACCATCATGACGACCCCAGCCCCCTGTATGGATAAGGATCCTAACTGTGCCAGATACCCAAATGATTCCTGTAGCAACCCAACATATGCCCAATGGGCTAGGGATCAGTGCCCAATGAGATGTGGACTCTGTAGTAAGTATACAATCCAACCTGTTATAAGAGACCACATGAGGGATATTCTGAAAGTGGTCTCTTAAAACAGGTGGTCGCACATTGCAAGTGCAATTATGAATGAAAAGTGACGGGGTTATTGTGGTCGTTTAAACCAGTTGGTCAGTACTGTTTGTACTGTCCTTGGACAAATTTCACCAAGAAGTCTACATAAGGAAATTCACTGTCTGGAAAACAATATTTCACAAAGGCTCTGTCCAATTAATATAATTAAACTGTGTGAAATGTGCATAATCTGATAAATTATACATCAGCAATAGTTGAAAGTGACGTCAGTTTGTCTTTAAAGTCATCTGCTGAAGATTGTTTTATGTGGGAAAGGGTGGGTTAAACTTTCCAGCATGAAATCATCTCCACACAAATATAGTTTGAAAGAAATTTTGCAAAAGACGAATTTCTCATCATGAGAAATTCCTGCTTATACCACACTGTTGTTATAATCAGTTTGTTGCAGATGCATTAAAATGCATCTGCGTGTGGGTAATGGTTAAATATCAAATTTTATCATTTGTTTTTATTGTTTATAATTTCAGATCAAGCTCCAACTCCCGGACCCAATGGTAGGTTGATCTAAAGTTTAAGACTCACTGTTTTCATACATGTACAGTTTGACTTATTGGGGTTTAACGCCGTTTTCAACAATTTATCAGTCATATCACGGCGGCAAGTTCACCTACTTAAGTGTTTCCTGGCTTTCTGGTTGCAAATGGTTGGTTTTTACACTTGTAACAGTGACGTTCTTCAAACATCGGAAAACATGTTGGTTCGGCTCATACATATACAGACGTCCAGATTAGGACGGGTTTGCTGCTCTTTTCCCCATATAATATCTCTTATTATCCATACAAACCCTTCGGTGTGGGTACTGAAAAAGATCGTCTCCTAGAGGGTTAGAGATCAAAAACAGTTTAATATTCATTATAATAAGGTGTTAATTATTCATTATTCTGACATGTTAGTTATTCATTATGATGTGACGTTTATCATACATTATTCAGAGATATTTATCATTCATTATTCAGAGATATTTATCATTCATTATTCTGAGATTTTCAACATTTATCTGAGATGGAAATTATTCATTATGATATGTTGATGTTTATCATTCAGTATCCTAAGATGTTTATTAATCATTACTCTTATATGATTATCATTCATTAGTATTCTGAGATATGTATTATTCATTATTCTGATATGTTTATCCTTCATTATTTTGAGATATTTATCATTCTGAGATGTTTACCACTCATTGTCCTGAGATATTTATCATTCATCATTCTTCTGAGATGTTTATTAATTATTATCCTGATATGATTAGCATTCATTATTATTCTAGATATTTATCGTTCATTATTCTGAGATGTTTATATTTCATTATTCTGAGATGTTTATATTTCATTATTCTGAGATATGTATCATTCATCATTATTCTGAGATGTGTATCATTCATTATTCTGAGATGTTTATCATACTTATGAAATGTTGATCATCATTATTCTGAGATGTTGATCATCATTATTCTGAGATGTTTATCATTCATTTCTTCCAGATGTCTGTATCTATAAGGGAGTCAAATATCAGCAGGGACAGAGATGGCAAGATGGCTGTGATCTCGAATGTATCTGTGAAAATGCCATGTACGGATACTACAGATGTAATAAGAAGTACGAAACTCTTACTCACTTTGATAACAAACCTTTTTTCACAAACAATACATTTATTTGATCCATAACTTCACATCAACCGTACTTAATACGAAGTAATACTTTTAAAATTACGTAAGAGCATATTTCATCATTTTTGTTTCTCTAATATTTTGTAAAAAATGAATTGTGGAATGTATTTTATGAGGTAAATGACTAATATAGCATAAGTAGTTTCCTTGCTGACTCACACTATTTGTTGAGAAATGACATATTTCGGATTTCTTTTATTCGGGAAACAATAATGATGAATAAAACTAGACCTCCAAATGTACACAATTTAATAAATCTTGAATTACGATGACACTAGTATACTTAATTATATACTTGCACATTTTCTGGTGCAATTCTTAGCATATTGTTATGCGCAAGTCAAACATCACATATTTTAATTTAATGACAAACATGCCATAAATCTTATTTTTTTTGTAAATTGTGCTATTTTGTGATTGAGAATATCGAAATTTTAGAAAAAATCCTTTTAGTGTCTTAAATTTATAGTAAAAGAAAATTACATTGCAGTAGCAAGATATGCCTTTGTTTAGTCTTCTCGGGGCGTTAAATTGACATATCTCTCAACCTCCGATCTCGCGAGATATATATTTTCGACACCCCTAGTAGAACAATACCAAACCCAGTATCGCTATTGTAATATAAACTTCCCTATATATAGGTGTGCAGAGGTTGTCAACTTGCCATTGGGCTGTCAACAAGTCAAACAGGCTGGAGATTGTTGCCCAAAGATCCAGTGTACAGGAACTAACGGTGTATTTACTGGCTCCCAGACAGTACCTGGAACCATTGGGGCAAATATAGTGGCCCCTCCACTTATGCCCACACCAGCCCCAGGACAGACCCTGGCTCCCAACATGACCCCAGGACCAGTTCCTGGTCAAGTCATCACTGGATCTCTGAGTAAGTATTTGGTTAGTTCAGGTAAAAGAATCGATTGGCCTTCTCACATACATACACTTTTTCATCTCTGCAGCCATACCTTTGAAAACATTATCCCGAGGGCCAGAATGAAACGTAAAATAAATTATTCAAAACATATACGACGTTGAAAATATATCTCTTTTCCCTTAACTCTGATGTCTTGTTGGATAAAAGTACTTGTGTCAATGGCTTCTTATTAACTATTTTCCTCATATAACGCTTTATGATGCCTCTGTAGCAGACGGCTTTTTGAAAACATAGTGACAAAAGAAGAAATTGCACAAAACGTGCAATTCCTTCATTTGTCCCAATGTTTTCAACTTTTAGTCATAGGTTATTCATTCAATTTAAGAGATTTTCTATTTTCTTGACAAAATATGTTCAAAGTCGTCTGCTGCAGAATTGTCGTATTAAGGAAAGGGTTAAACGAATGTATATTGTGCCTTAGGTGATGAGGTGCATCACTTAATTTGTATATATCATCCAGACGACTTATAACATCCACGGGAATTATTTATCATTAGGATCATTATGTTTTTTCACATCAATTGGTTATTTACTATAAATATAATACAGTCTTACTTGTCTCGGGCAACCATTCGTGTGAGAGTCAAAATTTGGCTGCTGCAGACAGTTGACTGCTAAGTGTTGATTTATTTATTGGTGTGTAACGCCGTTTTTAACATTTTCTCAGTCATGTGACCAATTCACTCACTCATGTGTTTCCTGGTTCTCGACTGACTGCAAGACAAATATATGAAAAGTGTTGTTTTGGTTTGCTTATGTTACGGAAATGGGGTATGGGTACAAATACCACTGTTACAGCCTTGTCGTAGAAGCCGGCTTATAAAGTGACGTTGGTAGAGTGGTTTTTCACAAAGTAAAGCAACGGACAATGCGGTTAGTGCCTGGATGGGTGACCCGCGATGGCTTATTAACTCCGTTAAGGATCGGGTGTACGTTTCAAATGGTGGCAGCGATGGGATAACTTGTTGAGGGACCTGGAATACGGTTCAAGTTGGCTGCTAAATAGAGGTGACCACTATTACACGTTTGACTGTTTATACTATATGTGATTGTTGTTTTATAGATGGCTGTTTGTACAAGGGTGTATTACATCAACAAGGAGACAGATGGAACGATGGGTGTGACTACACCTGTCTCTGTGAAAGTGGTAACTCTGGACAGTACAAATGTTCTCCCAAGTAAATATAGATTTATCAGTTCTAAACCCTCTACACATTAAGATTAAGCCTCCTCGCGAGAAAACCAACATTGTATAAAGTGTCGACCTGATCCGCCGCCTAAGCATGCCGCGCAGGCTAACCCAAACAGACACTTTTCGCCTCCTATGGATTTTCTGTTCAGGAATCATTACTCTATACATATATTCCCCTGAGACGGAATGTGTCGGTCCAGGTCAGTCTGCTAGGCAGCACAGACTGATCTGGTCGATACATTGCGCAGATCCCATATGTTGGTTTATTGGTGAGACGGCTCATTTTGATGTTTATGCATCTGCAGTCTAAGACGTTTGAAAGCATTGCTGCAACAGGAGAAAATTCAATTATGCTTTACCATTTTCCGCAAACACTACAACAAATCTGTAGCAGACGGCTTCTAAAACAACTTATTATAACTTTGAAAAAACTCAATTAATGACTGTTTAGTTATTAAATAGCGTTGAAAACATTGTGGTAATGGTGAAATTGCTCATCATTATCTTTACCTCTATTCCCTTGAGACTGAATATGTCGGTCCGGATCAGTTTGTGCGGACTGCTCAAGCTGATCTGGTCGATACATTACGCAGATGCCATACTATTGTTTTTTCTCGAAGGATGCCATAATGTTGATGATCATACATCTGCAGTCTAAGACTTTTGAAAGAATTGTGGCAACAGGAGAAAATTCAATTCTGCTTATACCTTTCCCACAAAAACTACGACAAGTCTGTGGCAGACGACTCATCATGAGCAAGTGCACCTTTGCCACAATGTTATCAAATGTCGTCTGCTGCAGAGGCGTCTGGAAGCATCTATATATTCGTTTAAAAAGAGTTTTCATAATGTTGCCTCAATTTTGTCAACGTTGCCTTGTAAATAATTATTGTATTTTGGAAAAAAAACCTATTATGCCAAAAATAGGTACATGTATATGGATATAGTTTTTCTGTAGTCCATGCATATCACGAATAGAGTGCTTTGCTTTCCAACCTGCAAATATGCGTGTTAACGTGTCTGCAGCAAACTTCTTTTGAAAACATTGTAGCAGAACTGAAAAGGGAATAATCGCTCAAGCTCATCAATTTCTCCTTTCGCTACAATAATTTCATCACTATAAAAATGATTTCCATAATTTAGCCTTTATGTTTTCACGGTTATCTGATCTTGTTCAGTCTTATTGTACGTGGGAAAGCGTTAAAACGTTAACCCTTTCCCACGTATAGACGATTTTTTAACAATGGTTGAATTCGGTGATTTGAGTATCAAACCTATTAAATTAGAAAACCATTGTGGTCAAGTGGTTAGCATCAATAATTTGGGTTTCAGGGTGCTATCCCCTATCGCAGCGTGGCAATCATGATGGAGTGCCCTTGGGAAAGGTACTTTTCCTAGCCTAGTACTGGTTTGTTTTACCAGGAATAATGAATAAGTGAACTGTCGCCGTGATGATTGAATAAAATGTTGAAATTCGTAACATCACAATAAAACTAAAATTAAACCATTTTCTTAATTATTAACAAAGTTTTTTCTATTCTGTCTAGAAATGATGACTATTAATTTCAAAGTTTCTTCATGTCTACCATTTATTTGGGAGAGTCTTATATTGGGTTACTCCACTTACAGGTGCCCAGCATTTAACAACCTGCCCTCAGAATGTACCATGCAAGACAACCCCAATGATCCATGCTGCAAGCAACCAGTCTGCATACCAGGACCTTCTGGTACCCTGTCGGTTGTACCAATTCCCACCTACGGTAAAGGATTTACTGGATACGGACGACCAGTCATGCCATCTATTGGTACTGGAACAGGAGGATTTGGGGTACCAACTGCAATTACTGGAACAGGAAGTAAGTACTTGCAATGACATGGCCAATGTCTATGAAACCCAGTTGTAACCAAATTTCACAAAATATTTGATTACATCTTTATTGATATTTATTTCATTACACTTTCATAGGATAACTACTTCATAAATCATAAGGCCTTTCTCACATACAGACGCTTTCTGAAAATCCTACAGCAGACAGTTTTCGTAAGAAAGCGTCTATACGAGGGAAAGGTCAATACCCAAGACACATCAGATTTCAAAATCCATCTCCCAACATATTACATTAGCAACATCAGATCATATCTAAATAACCACAAACATTATGGCAACATATTTGGTAAGCCAGCTGGAAAAGAATATATGCGAGGAAACTATTTGAATGCCGTTTAATTTTGAATGAGCAGCTGCTTCTTTTGCTGCCATGTTTTCCCACTATATTCAATAACTATACATGTACTTTCATGACATATTTATTTCAAGTTTTATTGCTGGTGAAAAAGGGATATCAGCTGATTGGTTATGAGGTATAACGGTCTATTCTCAAAGTTTTATTCTTTGTGAAAATGGGATATCAGCTGATTAGCTGATTGGTTATGTGGTATAACGGTCTATTTTCAAAGTTTTATTGTTTGTGGAAAAGGGATTTCAGCTGATTGGTTATGCGGTATAACGGTCTATTTTCAAAGTTTTATTGTTGGTGGAAAAGGGATATCAGCTAATTTGTAATGGATAATAATGGTATATTTTCAAAGTTTTATTGTTGGTGGAAAAGGGATATCAGCTGATTGGTTATGGGGGGAAAATGGTCTTTTTTTTAAAGTTGTATTTTTGGTGGAAAAGGTATACACATGTATCAGCTGATTAGATAAGGGGTTTATTGGTCTATTTTCAAAGTGTTATTGTTGGTGGAAAAGGGATATCAGCTGATTGGTCTATTTTCAGGCGGCTGTGTTTACAATGGTAAAGTCTACCCACAAGGACAAACCTGGGATGATGGCTGTAAGTACAGATGTACTTGTGTCGATGGAACAAACAGACAGTACCAGTGCACTGATAGGTATGCAAGCGTTTATATGTAAACATCTTCAATAGTGTTCACCCAACTTTTGAAAACATTGTGCCAAAAAGGTAGATATTTTCTCATTTTGCCACAAGGTTTTTTAGCTCTATTCAAGAAATACAGTTTCATTAGTATATATTTTTCATGGATTCGCTTAGATGTTTTCAAAGTGCTCTGCTGCAGATTTGTTGCATGTGGGAAAGGGTTAAACATAAACATTTACAAACTTTATCGTATGTCTCAGCAGCAGAATAGAATGTAAAACATAGTAAGAAAGGTGAAAGTTCTAAGAATGGCTCAAACTGTAAATAATCTGTTAACTGTTTCAAACATGAAACTGCGCAGCAGAAAATTATTGAAATTTTAAACAAATAATCATACTGTTTTGATTTTCTTTGGAAAACTTGTTGGCAAATTGAAAGATTGCTTATTATGAGAAATATGTAATTAAATAATCAATGAGAGTGAGACGCTTCCAAAATACTTCAAATCTTCAGCAGAAGATTGGAAAACGGCTACTAGAAATATCTTGCAATGAAAGTGTGACAACTGAAAAGTTAAAAAAAGTGTGGCAGAAGGAGACGAAATAGCTCATTTTGCGGCCACAATGATTACAAAATGGTATTGTCTGTTAGCATGCTATATGCATCATTAAGCTTCTACATGTATATGTGAAGATTTGGTTAACCTGATCTCTGTGACCACACCCTCTTTTGAATTGTTTATTCAGGTGCGTCAAATATCAGAATCTTCCAGCCCAATGTCACCTTGAACAGGACCCCAACGACAACTGCTGTCAGACACCCAAATGTGACTTCAACCAAGTCATCACCACCCAACCACCACTGTTTCCACAAACCACACCCAGTGCTGGAGCAGGTATTATGATTTTTAGTTCACTATTTAACCTTTTCCATGTTACCACTAATCTGCTGCAGACGACTTTGAAAATAATAAGGTAATAAGCACAGAAAATCCCTTTAAATGAATGGAGTTGAAAACTTGGTGACAAAAGGAGAAATTGCTCGTGTTTGAGTAATTTCTTCTTTTGTTGCCATGTTTTCAAAAGACGTCTGCTGCAGATATTAGGGAAATGGTTAAAACTGACTTCAAAAACTATAGAAGTTAATTATATGCTCATAATTTGTTCTCTGATCTGATTGGCTAGAAACGAATTAATTTACCAAATTGACCAATCAGAAATCGTATACTAGTAATGGTTTTACATGATCAGAGTTTTATGGTTTCTGGCACTAGTCTTTTCAAACCAATATCTCTCCCATATAAACCAAACCAAACCTGTGACGTCTCATCAAAGTCTTTGATGGATTAAATTTAATAAGAATTTTAGGCTGCTCTTGCTGGGAAACAATGTATAATTTCAACAAATGTGTTTGTATTACAGCGTTCTGTGAATATCAAGGGTATTACCACAGACAAGGAGAGAGCTGGAATGACGGCTGTGGACTGACCTGTCGATGCGAAGATGCTGCCAACCACTACTACCAGTGTACAGACAGGTATATACACCAAGGCACACGCATCTTAACCCTTCACCACATGCGAAAAGTCTGCAGCAGACGATTTTGAAAACATTTAGTCAAAAACAGGAAAAAATCTCAATGAATGAACGATCAATTGGTGAATATAATTGAAAGCGGTGTGGCAAAATTAGAAATTGCTCATTAGCCCTTTCCCACATCAGACGAACTGAAAGGTATTTGAAAAAATGTGAAAAATCTTATTAAATATTCTATTATAATAAATGAATAAAGTTGGAAACAATGTAGCAAAAGGAGAAATTACTCGTTTTGAGCAATTTCCCCTTTTGGCTCAGTGTTTTTCAAAAGTCATCTGCTGCTGAGGTTTAAGAAAGCGCCTATATGAGGAAAATGGTTTATGAGCAATTTTTCCTTTTGCATCAATGCTTTCAAACGTCATATGCAAAAGAGGCGTCAGAAATTATCTATACGTGGGAAAGCGTTAACCGTCTACTTTGAAAATACCACAGGAAAAAGGATTCTTAGTCTGAACATTTTTGAAGTTATAATTTTGATACTTGGTTTAAAACAGTGTGGGCATAGGAGAATTTTTTTTTTTATTTTTTTTTTATTTTTCCAACATTCGCGGATGAATACAACAATAGTGACTCGGTCATGTTATATTACACATGTTACATATAAAGAAATACGTAATGGGTATATTAGATCTGATACAAGCGTTGTCATTTGATAAATTAGGTTCGGAAGGATATTCCTGATTTCACTCAATTTGGTGACAGATGTTTATGATACCACAGACATCCGAGTTTTCGTTTGACTAACCCGATAACAACAAAATACCTCGTTAAGATGCTACCAATTGTCTATCTGTATTGTCCATACGCTATAATAAAAATCCCTCCAAGGACTGTGTTACTTTGTATTAATACCATATAGAGATGCTATTTATAGTTACACGGTCCTGTGTGGGATTCCCCGAATCTTTGCCTACGATAACATTACGAACATTATTATTTCAGCATAGTACCATATACATAGACTTTATGTAGTATCTTAACGAGGTATTGTTGTTTTTTTGCCATTTTGTTCTCAAAAGAAATCTCGGACGCCTGTGATGATACAACAACGTCCAATCATCTTTCACTTGTTATTTATTACAGATGTCGTCAATACAACAACGTCCAATCATCTTTCACTTGTTATGTATTACAGATGTCCTCGATACAACAACGTCCAATCAAATTTCACTTGTTATTTATTACAGATGTCCTCGATACAACAACGTCCAATCATATTTCACTTGTTATTTATTACAGATGTCCTCGATACAACAACGTCCAATCATCTTTCACTTGTTATTTATTACAGATGTCCCCGATACAACAACGTCCCATCATCCTGCACGTTTGTTGCTGATCCAAGAGATGCACAGTGCTGTACAGTGCCCTCATGCCAAGGTGCCACAGGAACCGGCATTGCCGGATCTGGTACCCAGGGATTCACTGGCTCCTTTGTTGGATACGGGAAACCACAAAGTATCTCCCCAAGCTCTCTCTCAACCACTGGCTATTCAAGTAAGGAGGGCGTTTTTTTGTCATCATTGTCTTAGTTTTTATCGTTTGAGTGTCAGTTTAGTTATTATAAAACAGTAGATGCTGTATTAACTATTTTAAACATGCAGATAGAAGGCATTTGAAAACGTTCTTGGAAAAAGAGAAATCACTTCAAACAAGCTTTACACTTTTATAAACTCCATTTATTCACACATGTTTTCAAAATATTTTACTGCAGATTTAAAGTATGTGGTAAAAATGTGGAAATGTGTTCAATGTATCTTTCAGAGGCTTGTTTGTACAAGGGACAAGTTTACCAACAAGGAGATACCTGGCAGGATGGTTGTGATTACGAGTGCGAATGTACCGATGCCGTCGCTGGCAAGTTCAGATGCACTGAGAGGTACTTATACCAGAACCTGTTATGAATGATTCTTGTTTCAGCTGTCTTCAGCGCCGAATTTCCAAAAGCTTGAATACTCTTCTGTGATCAAAATCAGGCGAATCTTTTTTTTTTCTTGCAAAGAGTATTTGGGAATATTTTGATTGCTAAAATGCAAAGAATGTTGATTACAAGAAGTACAAGTCGTTATGAGCTGTCTCCCCTGAATAGTGTTAGTTTTTGATAAACCTTTTTACTGGCATTGGTGCTGTAGGATGTTAAACCACTCTCTTGATGCAATAAATATACAGACTTCACTTGCCAACATTAATAAGGCCAATATATATAAAATCACTATACATATAGATGCATGTATGATTATTGAATAAAGTTTGAATACAGTTCAACCTGTGTTTAAAATTCACACATGGGTAGATAACAATATGGTCTTTGTCCACAGGTGGTCTTTAATTACATGGTAGAGCATTCTACTCCATGTCATTAGAGTCTTTGTCAGGTGTATGTCATTTGATTAGGTTATCAAGCGACACGACCTTACCATTACTTGATTGATTGTATTGAACCTTTATACACCCCTTCCCAACCATCACACCTATGTAACCAATCAAGTATGATAACTATATTCAGTATATGTTTCAAATCTTGCAAATTATGACCCTTTTTTTTATCTAGAAACTTTGTTTAAGTTTTGCATGCAACTAAATTAAGGGTCTATATCCTAATATGTACTTGATGCATTGCTTTGAAATTTATATACATCCCTATCACACCTATGTTTTCCTCTTTTAGTCATTGATAACCCATTTCCATTTTTTTACATATGTGTTCAAAGTCGTCTGCTGCAGATATCTTGTATGTTAGAAAAAGGGTTTCAATTTGATAACATTTCAGATGTCAGAGGATTGCCAATGTACCTACAGGCTGTACCTTCACCCAGGACCCGAACGACAATTGCTGTCAGACTTTGAAATGCGACCCACAAGCGCTGGCCTGCAGTGACGCAATCAATAATTGTAACCAGTTCGGGAGTTACGTGTGTAATCAGTACAAGGACTGGGCACAGACCAACTGTGCTAAATTCTGCACGTTCTGTGGAGCCGGTAAGTTTGACCTCTTTATACTTTCCCATATGCAGACAACTTCTGTCGCCTTTAACAGAAAACAGCTTTTTACAATATTTCAGTGGGAAAAAGAAATTGTTAAAAGGAAAATAACTTTTGGAAAAAGAGGTTTTGATCCATTTTTAGTACGTCTGTTTTCAAAGAAAAGAAATCTGGGTATTGTAATACCCATCGGTGTCGTCGTTAGCATCTGTGTTGTCACAAAACTTTAACCTCTTAACTAAAATATATTTCAACATTTTCGAAATGAAACTTGGAACACATGTTCTTAGGAACAAAACGCATTCTTATAACAAGTCACATAACTATGGCTGTAATAGTTATTCAGAAATACCCCTTCTTTTACTTAACCGTTTCCCTCATACGACAAAATCTGCAGAAGACGACTTTTAACATATTTTGTCAAAACATGGAAAATCTCTTTAATTGAATGGATGACCTATGACTAAAAGTTGACAACCTTGTGTCAAAAGGAGAAATGGCACGTTTTGTGTAATTTCTTTTTTTGTCTCACTATGTTTTAAAAAGGCCGTCTGCTGCAGAGGCGTCAGAAAGCGTCCATATGAGGGAAAGGGTTAAAAAATGAGCATTGGCTTTGGCTACGTGGCATTATTGTTTCTTCTGTCACAATGTTTCAAAGTCTGTAGACGATTTCTAGAAAAGCTGTGATGTGATAAATCACTCTTGTTTATAGTTAAACCTTTATAAATGACTTTAGCCGAAAATAATGAAAAAGTAGAAATTGTTCAAAAAGAGCAATAACTCCTTTTAGCACAACGTTTTTTTTCAACTCTATTTTATAAACTCACATGTATGCAGATGTTTTTTTAACTTTAACCAATACCATACTTTTCCAAAGCTGCAGATGTGCTGTATGTGAGAAAGGGTTTACTAATAAGAAAAGCATAAGAAGACATATCATTTCGTCATTTCGAATGGGCACCATCATGTTTTTTGTGTCATATATATCTTAGTTATTATTTTAATATAGGGAACCAGATGACAACTCCAGCCCCAGGCTTATGCAGTGACTCCATCCCTAATTGTGCTGAGTATGGTAACGATCCTTGTGCCAAGGCAGAATTCCGCGACTGGGCCCTCGCTAACTGCAAGAAAACGTGTAACCTCTGTAATGGTAAGGGGAACCATTTTTTCCATCCAGATTCAATCATCATCTGACACCTCCGCAGCGGACGAAATGTGAAAAATAATGGGATAATGATAATCATCTTGAAAATATTGTGAATTTATGAATAACGCTTTTAAAGATAAGCAAACGTTTACATGACATAGATGACACCATTACAGCAGACAAATTTAAATGTGTTGACTCCATTGCATTCGGGGAATCCGCTGTGGTCGAGTTGTTAGCGTCGGGGATTTTGAAACCGGGTCTCCCGGGTTCGATCCCTGGTCACGGCACTACGGTCATGGTGGAGTGCCCGGGGGCAAGGCACATTGTGTAGCCTAGTACTGGTTTGTTTACCCAGGGGTCATGTCGCCGCGATATAACTGAAATAATGTTGAAAGCGGCGTTAAACCCTAATAAATCAAATCATTGCATTCGGAAAAATGTAGACATGGTGTGGACGTTCGTATTGCCATGTCTCTCCGTGTGATCCAACAGACAAGCATTCAGGGATATGTACTGTATCTTTTAATTCATATGAGTTCAGTGGACCAAATGATGTATTAACAC
>JAUELF010251363.1:0-11866 GCA_031471495.1 Clinocardium nuttallii
TTTCTGACGCCTCTGCAGCAGACAGATTTTTGAAAACATAGTGACAAAAGGAGAAATTGCACAAAACGTGCAATTTCTCCATTGTTCACCATGTTTTCACTTAAAGTCATAGGTCATTCATTCAACTATAGATTTTCCATTTTTTAGCAAAATATGTTCAACGACGTCTGCTGCAGAATTGTTGTATGAGGGAAAGGGTTAATAGAAATTTTGCAGATAAGAGTCGTGCATCAAAGTGAAAACAAATAGGACTCAAGTAGCAGCACGACGTCTTCACGTCGTTGAAAGATACGCCAACTTGATGCAACAAAAGTTTAATCAAACATAAAATTCTATTTTACGACTTTTAATTTAAAGATTTCCCATACTACTTCACATCTTCGCTGTTTCAAAACGGAAAACAGACTAGATTGGGGAACAACAAGTGTGAGAAAACATGTTGACTCCTTTTGTAAAGTTTGGCATTCAATTGACAAGACGTTTTATTCTGGTAAATATTGACTTGTGTCTGGTTAAAAATAGAAGTTCAAAATAATTCGAAAAGAGGTATTGTTAAAAGAAACTTCAGTGCAATGCACGTGATTTTGCTATTATAGTGTTGTTTTTAGTTTGCGCAAATATTTGTTTCAACAAAAGAACTCTTTTTTGTTGCTTTAGATGCATTCTCAATTCGCAATGCACATACAACTTAAGTTTATATATGTGTATTAGACTGGCATCAATCCTTATGGTTATTTTTCAATGTTATATTTGTGGAGAACTCTAACAGGTAAAATATTCATGCATCTGATTATCGTTCTTAGGACCTGACCATATCACGGGAGTGGAACACTTTTTTGATTTTGTCACGGGAGTTGAACGCCGGTCTATGTTTCGGACACCAGTTGAAACGCAGCCATTGAATGAGATAATGTTTGTCATTTAATAGAAACCATTCAACATATAAAATAAACATAGAGCCGTGTGCCAGGCTATATGTGCATCTACGATGTAACCTGTTCTCACATACATCAACGATGCAGCATACAACCTTTTAAGACGTACGAACCAATTGTCGGAACCATATGTTAATGAAATAGTAGTCATCAAAAATAGATTAAAAAGTGTGACAAAAGCAGAAATAGCTCATCGTAAAAGAAAATGACTCAGTTGCCACAATCATTTTAAATTCGTGTGTTGCAGATGCATCCGAATGCGTCTGTTGGTAGGGTGCCATGTTACCTTGTCATTGTACTATTCCAATATATTAAATTCAAGTATGACAAATTTCATCGTTACGATAAATAAAACTAACGTATTATGTCAAGTCTTTTATATGCATTTATAAGAAGAGAACGGGTGAATACTTAATATTAAATTGCTAACATTTTGTTAAACATTCGGTCGTAACCTTTGTTGAAGTCCCGCATACATATAGCATGGTAAGTATTGAAAAAATGGCTAACACTTTGACAGAGATGTCTAGATATCGAATCTGAATCTTGGAATTCGATGAATAATGTCTGAAACAGATAAAATATCTCGAAACGAGACGACTTTGACGTTTGATTGTCGATTGTAGTTTTGGGTCGTTTCTAAAACCTTGAACGGAACACGGAGTGATAAGGAACCAGCATGAACTGGAATGGAACTAATATGGAATTGAAAAAATATGGAATGGGAGAAGCAAAAATATGTAATTGAAAAGAATAAATATACAATCTAACTGAATAAATATAATGCACACGAAAGAATTTTTTTCGGTGAAAACAACAATTTATAAAATGGGACAAAATTTGAAATTGGATTGATTTCATTCCAAATGAAAAACAAGGAACGGTCCATAATATTATATAAGATAGATGTTTGAACAACACTTATCAAATATGAATTCCGTAGTTTTGACATATTTTACAGACACTTTATAATGACTTTGTAAAATGGCCTTTCAGTATTCCGGGTATTACCACACATCACAACATACATGCACAGTTCGAGTGTCTGGCAAATGGCAAGTACAATATACAAAACAGTCATGTAGTAATACTTGTGAATAAATCCTGATAAATTTTCTTTACTTTTGCTGTTCGTTATAGAAAATGGTGTCATTTTCTTTGTTTTCTGGTCATCGAGATAAATGTTCCCTCATGAACTATTGCCGAGACCTTGGTAGCTCCGGGGTTATGAGTTGGAACCCCAGATGATCAACCAATATTCTTCCCGGCATTTGACAAAAGTCACCGTGACAAACGTCATTTCTCTTCAACCAATGGGCTAACAGTTTATCTGGAATAGCAGCAAGTTGAATGGAAATAATGTTGTTTGGTGAGAGAAAGCCAGGACACTCATGATTAGATGAACTTGTTAGGCCTGATTTCTTTTTTTGGAAACCGACGTTCAACATCATTCCAACACAATTAAACTCGAACTATACACAAAGTTCGCTGCACATCCTGTCGACGAACATGCTAACTGTGACACCTTTTTGATTGAACAATGGCTACTTCTACATCAGTCAAAATAGGGAGGAACGTGAAAGACTTCATTTATGAATACATATTAAACTTCCACACATTGAAACATTAATATATATACAACACGAGCTGGTTTCTTTTTCAGACTTTATTGTCAAATAAATAAAAGCACTATCTCTCAATAAGAAGGGTTGATAGTTATTACACTCTATTCAGAGAAAAATGTAAAGTAAAGTTTCTACTTAAAATTGTTTGTATGAAAGAATGTTCCACTTTGAAAATGAAAGTCATTTATGCTGGAATTCTTCTCTGAAAAATACATGTATGTGAAAACTCGGTTATTGGGCAAACATGTATCCTGGTATGCATTGAAGTCAGATATTCGAATATATACTGATTTACAATCAGTGTCACCTTGAGCTTCTTTCGGGTGTGTAAGATATCTGAAACACAGAACGATGAGCCAAAGTGAGCCTACAATAGCACAATAATATAAAAATATGACACTATATCTGATAAATTGTCAATTATTTTTACAGATTTGAATCTCACATTAATTTGGATGAATCCAAATAATCTGTGATTTTAATAAATGTTATTGTAGCGCAAAACAGAAAGCTATAACTTGAGCATCATCATTGGAATAGAACAGCCAATATGTTCATACAACTGTAACAGCGAACATACAACTAGACAAATAATCTGACTAACAGCAAGATGTATTTTTTTTAAAGTTTTTGAAATGAATTAATTGAACAAAGTTTATTACATGGTTAGAATGTGTGCAGAAACTGTCCAAAGAAGACAAATATGATATCAGAAGATATTTATTATCCACACTATTGAATTCACCTTTAACCTGTTTAACATATTTCTCCCACAAATGACAAACCTGCGTCTGCAGTAGAGGCGTTAAAACGCATATATATGTCATACATGTTTAATTATGCCCTCTTTGGCACTCAGATTACTAGGCTCTATCAAGATCGATTTACCGCCACATGTATTCCAATTTATTGAGACACTTTTGACAGAGTTGCTTGGTTGAACCCGGAACTTAGATAAGAGAGATAAGTAACTAAAGTGTATGCTAAAATATCACCCGTGCCAACATTTGTAGCATGTAAAACTCAAAAACTATTCAAGATATGAAAATTAAAAAATTATTTTCTGGAAGTTTAAACGTTCTTCTATTGCTAGAAAAATATATTTTAATATACTACATATTTTGATAATATTTTATCCTTATGAAAATTGTCAGCCTATTAATGTTTTGATTTTTTTTATATGATTCAGATACCCCAATATATGACTCTTTTAAACCAGTCATTGTTAAAAACACAAATAAATTCCAGTTTTTCATTGTATCTCTAACTTTAATTGGAATTTTAAGCTTTCAGAATATGTATGTTTTGTTTATGTGCCAAATGTGAATTCAAAGTTTGATTTGCTACAACATGTGAAAATGTCGACAATTTTATTTCTTTGCGTAATATTTTACCAGATAACAGGTGTACAGGTGCAGTCGCCTATCCGTCTTATCTACGTCCCTGGTTGAACCATTACAACGACTATCTGTACAGATGATCTAGTTAAATCAATGTAATGAAGATGAATAATCGCTATACTGGTTCACGTACACCTAGTGATCGATACAAACTAATATGAAAATCTAATTGACAAGATGTGTCCTACTTCGCATCAGCTATACACACCTGATTAGTTTTAAGAGCTTCGAACTGGCATGCTCTCCTATCTAATTAATGGTCACATATTGACCAATTTATAGACCATTTTGAATATTATATAAAGACGTGATCACTTAATTACGCTTTTATGAGATTGCTAATGATTCATTATGCGAATACTGCAGACATTGACACTGAGCGTTGTATTCAAAGGATAGATTTATGGGGAAACTGGAACATACAAGATACAGGATGTCATGGTTGGAGTCCGGGTCATTTCCTAGAGGATGTTCTAAAAGAAAGACGTATCTCCGTGGCACTCATAAGTGTAGCTATAAGACTATATTGGGCAGGGCACATCTCCACACGATTGTCTTAAACCCAAAGCCAGCCAGGCACATTTATAACTATAACTAATCCTTTTCCTCCTACAACAAAAGTCTGCAGCAGAAGATTTTGAACGACCTCTTTTGAGGAGAATTAAATTATTAAATTGAGTTGAAATCAGTGTGACCCGGGAGTTTTGAATACCTGTGACGCAAGGAGAATCCTTTCTAATTTTCCACAATGTTTTTAAAAATCTGTCTTCTTCAGATGCGTCAGAACTCGACAGTATTTTTGAAAAGTGTCAAGGCAAAATCAGACAACCTCCGGTGTTTCAGCTAAAACCACTATTTATACACAACAATACAATATTCAAAGTTACACTAATTACATCATTAGGGCTCGCCTCCGAGAAAACAACCCTTGTCACCGTAACGGCAGTCATGTCCGATCAAAGATATCACTGTCTGAATTGACACACGAGGGGCTGCATATCTTATATTTGTTTACACAAGAGTCACGTCGCAGTCTTACGAAAACCGACATTCGGTGGTTTTGACATTAGACAAAATGAAATTAATTAAAAAACATATTCGCATACTTGGTCAACACACACATGAACTATACAGAGACTGCCGGGAAACTTTTAGGATTTGTTGACGAACAGCGAGGTTTTTATCAGACTGAATTGTTATGCAGGTAGATTAGGATTCGTTCGGAACGCAAGTCCCAAGGCGTCTCATCGGACGACCGCGTTCGAAAAGTCTGTTTCGATGGACAAGCGATATGTTCTGTTCAGTTTCCGATGTCACTTCTTATGTCGTTAATGGTCTAATCTTGTGTAAATAAATGAGATATTAATACGACACAACTAAGATCGTCTTACTGTCATTGATTTATAAGCCATGTCTAGTCGTCTTCATCCGATAAAGACAGCGAACCCTACTTTTTATTTTGGTCACTTAAAATATAGATTACCATGAAATGTAGTTAAGTCGGTTTTGAAAAGTCAGGCGGGTTTTGTATTTCCTTTTCAAGCTTTCGAGATATGTAGATTCAGACCTACTTTCGCATTAGAACCGCTTAATCCTGCACTGCACTGTTGGCTTATCAGTTCCTGAAGGGTTATTAAAACGTCGGACGCTACAACAGTAATAATAACTATGAGTTTTGTATTCCTTCAGCAACAGATGTTAGATATCGTTGATAGTCATTGTAATTTAGAATGCAATAACCCGCAGCCAAATCAACAGTTCTTAACTTCGCAAAGCAGAATTACATGAACAAGTCGTGCTACATTCGGTCCTTATTTAAGAGATATTATATTAATGATGCGTATATTCTGAAGAAAAAAACAAGAAATTGTGGACAGACAAAAAAAGCTTGTTGAACATACAATTATAATGTAGACAATCAAACATTATTGAATGTCTGAGTTGCAAAAGCGAAATATGAAACCTTTCGGAGATACTGAACCGTTTGATCTGGATTGTCACTGGCCGCATCTTCCTAGAGGTAAGTCTTCCTTATACAACACATGATATATACACAGTTGATCCAGGGTACCGACTAAGTGGCGTGGTGCTTAGAGCGTTAGCCTCTTCAGCGGGCGATCCGAGCTCGATCCGCTGTCGTGTCATACCAAATACTTCAAAATGATAGCAGTGAGAACTTTTACGCTAATAATTTCGACAGCTCTAGTGGCGTCTGGATAAACGAACTGAACGTACTGGTAAATGCTCTAGCAGATTTGAAAACAATGTTGAGAGAGTTGACAAACGTCATTCAAACACTTAATCCACAGTAAGAAGGTATACTTGTAAAGGATGACGGTCAACGGTGATGTCTTTGGACTATGTAAGAATAAAACCCATTGAGCGGACCATGCTCATGGGTACTTATAGCATACTTTATTGCTGTCTGATTATGGCGATTCACATATCTGAACTATGACAAAGCCCGGATAATAACATATCCGCCTCAATACAATTGAGATCATAAAGCGGCCAGACAAGAGTCACATATATGTTATATTACAGTTCCAAGACCCTTGCTGGTTCTAGCAGAATTAGTCTGCGTCAAGCGGACGTAAATTCGATATATATAACGGACACATATGACACGCCTTTGGAAGAACGACCTCCGGGAGTAAATGACCAACAGGGACCTATACCGGCATGCACCTCTCTGTACTCTGGCCATATTCCTTTGTTCAGACTTATGACCACGAGTCAAATTAATAAGGAGATTCCGTCGAATGGTTATTAACAAGAAATAGCATGGGTTTTACGAACCGTCAATAACTAAGGTTTGATAAAACCAAAACATACATACAAAGTATGGGTTGAACTACTATAAAATAGCACAAAGCGTACAATGTATGCATTGGTATTGTTAAAAAGTTACATACGTTTAAATACGGATGAATAGTAATTAGAGTGTAAACAAGGAATTCAAGTTTGTTTTACTCTAAGTTGAATTGCATTGTTTGACTTTAAGTTAAATTGCATTGTTTTAAACGCAAACATATGCGTCATGGAAACTATTGTCTGGGTGTGGTGAATCGTTATAAGTGAATGGGACCTCAGTACACCGACATATATATAATTGAAGTCATAAGGCAGTTCCTTTTCGCAATTGCGGATTGGTCGTGTGTTGTACTGGAAATGCGAAAATATGATATAAATGGTAACCCGGTTTTGTGCTTTGGCAATACAACAATTTATAGCAAAACAATAAGCTTACGTTACACTTTAAGAATATGACTCTTTTGGGCCATCCTGTGAGAAATATGATTATACTCGTCATTACTTTCCAATCCCAACGGTATGGGTTCCGATAATCTGTCTCATTCAACCCATTTACACAGCAGGACATAGTTAACATGTCCGCCCTTTCATAACCCTAAAGAAGATCAAACTGGGTCAGTTTGGACGAACTATTTTACTCCTGGGTACAATGAATATGTTTAAGTGCGGTCTACAAATAATGTGCTAATATATTTTATTATGTCGTGTGATATTACAACCTGATATTGCTCTTTACATGATCAGAAAATCCTGCGGGGCTTATTTCGGTTTTCTAATATCATGCTGTCGTAAAAATTACGAGGATTGCTAAAAAAATATGTTAATATCAAAAACGCATTAACGCACCACAGGGACGTGCTCCTCTAATTTCCCAAAATAGATATAACCCTATGCATATAAATATCATTGATATATATGCATTGGGTCATATCTATTTTTAGATTTTTGGAAATTAAAGGTGAACGTCCCTATGGACGCACCCCGATGCCTTTATACCAGGCAGTTTTTGAAATCATTTTTCATAAAACAGAAGTGTAGTCGATGTTTTCAAAGTCGTCTACAGAAGATTAATTACTTTGTTTATCATCATCGATCAGCACTGTATTGACTTCATAAGTCATGTTTGTATTGGAACACTTTAAGAACATTCATGAATTTCAATCGTGTCGCATCGACGAATTTAAGTACAGCTTGTAATGACGAATCCTTTTCCAACACATTTGGTTTTTATACAAATCGTATGAACATTTTCGCAAGAAAAATCATTGATTTGTTAAGATACCTATAACATATTTAGCCGTTGATTCCTTTGCATTTCTGTCGATAGTTTTTAATTTCAGTGAATCTTCTGCGTTTATCTAATTGTGTTTGCAACGATATAAGTTGAATTTCTAATGGCCTCGTTATTCTTAAAAGATGATAGCCTGTCAAGCAATGTTTTCGGAAGATATCTGCAGCAGCATCGTCAGGAAGCATTTATATGTGGACAGAAGGGTTAACCATTAGTTATCCTTCCCTGTAGCTTTTTAAACACATCTCTGTTCATTTGGATCGGATGTGCAGTCTATTCAGAAATCGGATTTCAATTTGATGCACGATAAATTCTCTGAAACGACATGAGGTGATACGTAAATTACAGGGCTAGACAAAGGACAATGCCTTATGATCGTTCAAGACAAATTCGTACAAAGTGCTTTTCACGGTACAATTAGCGTGCACCAAACGCTTTACTCCATTCTTATTCTAGAACCGATCCTGTTATTATGATGTAATACAAACACTGCACACGATGAGGAATGTGCATGCTATTCCAATCGTCGACATTGACTCTGAGTATCCTAGCATTAAATCTGACTTGTGCGTTTTATACTAAATCTATTTGGAGTAAAATATATTTACCAGATAAGTTGATATGACCATATCCTACCTTATACCCAACGAAAAACGGTTTCGTTCAAATGTATCGTCTCAGTGATACGATTTGTTTAAACTTTCTACAACACCGAGTTATAAGTTTGAAAGGAATTGAGGACACTCATTTAGGGTTATGCTTAGCACTGATTGCTGACTATGACCTTATTAAGACAGCTATTCTGTAGAATAGAATGCGTTTTGACAAAATCATATATTTATCGCACATGCGCAACTTTTTTCCTGAACTGATTTTTTATTTTAGGGTATCATAATTTGTGTATTCTGCGAAATTGGCAATATATTAAAACCTCAACATGGAGAGGGGATGTTTATACACTATCTTAAATATGCATATTATCAAAAATATAGTTATTCGATAAAAGGCTATGCATTTGCGTTGCAATATTGTAATCCGTTTTCTCTATGCTCGTAACTGTGGAATGAAGGTTGCTGACACCATCAAGGAAGTCATTGTCTTCGTGTACAGAGACCCATACACCTCCTTGCCTGACGAAAATAGTGAATGATTGTGAAGGCGCCGGATGTAATACGACAAATGACAGCTGTTTATATCCAAAGCTGATATAAAGTAATGTCGATTGGAGTCATTTTTAAATCTTTGCAACATACTGTCTTATTTATGTGAGAAAATATGTTATTTACACGTATTTGGATTCGAATACCGTGGGGATCTAGAGCCTACCGTTGTTGCCGCAGATTGTCTTCTGAAGTTTCATTTGCAGCACTGTTTTATTAATTTAGATATTAAATGAGAAGCTATCGCAACGTACTATTTGTCACATGTAATTCCTGTGTGATTTATTTGATCTTAATGTTCTGTTCAACAGTAATTTAGTAACACCATGGCTTTGATGTCAATAATTAAGCGTAATGGTGGACGATGAATGTCGCTTGACACATTGATATATGTAAACATTCGGAACAAAATGTTCTATTAGTACGAACAATCAACCCAAATAATACTAGTTGAATATTTACTGGAAAGGAAGGGGGTCTGCATGGGTTGTTTCTGGCTAACAAACGGCGACACATCCTGACTGTGGAAACCACGCAGCGGAATCTAGTCTGAGCGAATATTGTATCGATAACACTATAAATACATTACTGGAACCTATACTTATCTTAATTGGCTCATATAGGTTTGGTACGTTAAAATGAGTTCAAGGAATATAATAATGAAAATGTTACTTAATCGTGCGTGTGATCCAGGGCATTATATTTGGTTTCGAATGCGTTTCGGAAAACAGCATTTGGTGCAGAGGTAGAGCGTACCATAGGATACGGGTTCGAATCTCATGATGAACGGGTTCTGCTGATGTGTTTTTTCCCCCACAAGGCAGCGCAAGCACTGGTTAAACCTCCATATATCGAACGTGATGAATACAAGCTGAAAGCTTTTTACGCAATCGAGGTGAAATATAAATACTTTTAAAAACTAATGCGCTTTGAATATAAGAATGCTGTTAGACAGGATCGCATTAGGGCGCCCTGCACATGTTAGACAAGACATGTTTGTCGACATGTTGACAGGCGGACAGTCGACGGAAAAAGTGCATCCTATATGATGTCCTACCTGCCTCGACTTCCTGCAACAGAAGGCAAAACAAATTTAGTAGAGAATAATTGCGTTGACTTAGTACATATCAATATTTTCTCCAGGAACACCACCGATTGCGTGATTAGTATACGTGTTTCAAAAGACTTGCATGCACATGCATGCTATACGGTCCTTATGGATATTGCTTAACCGAAGTTTCTTGATTGTTTTTATGGCTTATTTGCGAAAGGTGTGAGCCAGATCTTGATCGGCATTGGTCGGCAATACCTTTCGGTTTTCATTTTCAGAGCGCCGCTCAATTATAGATGTTGGTCACACGTTTCGTAGTGTAGACTAAAAATCGTCTGCCTTGACGGGGTGATATACAGGGATCACTACCTAATCTAGTCACTGTCTTTCGATATGTTGGTCTCGATTTGAGTTTATTGGTTGTATGAAATTGTAATTTGCAGATAATTCAAAAATCGTTTCGAACACTTTTGGTTTTTAGTGTCACTGCTGCTGCGTTATAGGCTGTTTTTCATAAACTAGCAGACATATATTTAGCATACGAGATCAAACATACAAAAAATAGGAAAGATAACAGCTGTTCAGGGCTGCATTTGTGAAAAAGCAAGATGCATTAATTTTTGTTTTATCTCGGTCCTAAATATTGTCGTCATTTGTTTTAAAAGTAATCACGGTGTTATATTTGTTTTGTGAGTTATTAACGAAGCTGTATACATATGATGAAACACACTGCATCAAATAGCACGGCATGATTACGTGACCTGTGTTTAACGTCATCCTTTGTTATCTCTAATTAAAGCTTAACACTGTTTTTATGCCAAGCTAACAACGAAAAATTGGATGTTCTCGTGGGAATGTCAGCACTCGCGGTAGACACTATTGTGTTTACTTTACGGCTATAGCTACGGAGGTCAAGAATGTTTGTTCTATAAGAGGGTGATGTGAATTGTAGACACTGTTAGAAACTGTCTGGTACATTACTCACACAGCAACATGACTTAGCCACAGCAAAATCTATCGAATATATTTACGTCGAATATAGCCATACATGAGCTTAAAGTCTCCTTTACTCATGACCAATGTCAATTATTCTAAAATTTTACATATGTATGTTGGATATCACATTATTATGTGAACGATTTTAATCCTATTAGATTTCTTTTTATTTAAAACATTTGGAGGTAAGCCTCTTCGTTAAAATTCGTCTACATGTGAGATAGTTTATTTTCAATTTCGTTTTTAATAACGAAATGCTCTTTAATTATAAAAGTAGGTATCTGGTTATCATATGTAAAAATAATATACACAGACGATAACGACATCCACATTTAATACAAGGATACAATATGAAAAGCAGTTTCGAAACAAATTCAAACAGTGTCGAAATAGCCTAAGCATGCCGCACAGGCTAACCCGGCCTCCTGTGTTTTGTATTTGTTTCGTGAATCCGTTCTCTATACCGGAATGTGTCGGCCCGGATTAGCATGCGATACATTACACAGAGTCCATAATGTTGGGGTTTCGTAGATTTGTTTGTTTGTTTGGCGTTTAACGCCGTTTTAACAGCTTTGGTCATATCACGGCGGTCAG
>JAUELF010251374.1:0-11865 GCA_031471495.1 Clinocardium nuttallii
AACTTGTTCGAGATAATATGCCAATACACATTCTGACTATATTTGGTGATGATTGGACGAAGGCTTCTAAAGTTATTGAGCTGACAAGATCAATTTTAGGTAATTTCTATAGTTAAAGAGTGATAACTCTTGATTGACTACAGCGATATGGCTAGTTATCGAACTTGTCTGAGATATAATGCCAATACACATTCTGACTAAATTTGGAGATGATTGGACAAAGGCTTCTAAAGTTATTGATGTGACAAGACCAATTTTGGGTAATTTCTATAATTAAAGGGCTATAACTCTTGATTTATTAAAGTGATATAGCTTGTTACCAAACTTGTCCGAGATATTATCCCAATACACATTCTGACAAATTAAGTGATGATTGAACAAAGGCTTCTAAAGTTATTGAGCTGACAGGACCAATTTTAGGTAATTTCTATAATTAAAGGGCGATAACTCTCAATTGACTAGAGCGATTTGGCTAGTTATCAAACTTGTCTGAGATACAATCCCAATACACATTCTGACAAAATTCGTTGATGATTGGACAAAGGCTTCTAAAGTTGTTGAGCTGACAACAAACTAGACACCGCCCGCCTGTACGCCGCATGTAAAACTATAATACGATCCATTTTTTCAAAACAGGCGTATAAAAATGAAAACTTGTTGAAAAGGAGAAATTGCTTGTTTTGAGCAATTTCTCCTTTTGTCACATTGTTTTCAAAAGATGCATCTTCATGTGGGAAAGGGTTAAATTAATAGAGCAACAAATACCTGCAATAATACACCCTGCCGACAGCAGTAAAACTGACACAATGGTCATCTTGGTTGGCCAACCTTTACGTAAAATGACCACGGACAGCAACATGGTGACTATTGGCACACACCTCTTCAGCACTCCATACAGCGCTATGTTCATGTGGTTCAGCGCACTCAAGGCTAAAACCGAGTTTACACCATAGAAAAAGGAGGCGAAAGCAAAGTCTTTAGCCCTCTCAAAACTGTATGCTGGTAATGATATGAATCCTACGGCTTTCAATGTCTCGAGGATAAACACCGTAAATGCCATTTGAGAAGCCATTATGAAAACTGGAAAGTCGAATTTATAGAAGGTCATGAGTACCTTGTTGACCAGCACCATTGCCACAGAGCTGACGCCGTACAGTCCTACAGCAAATGCTGATTTCACATTCTGTTTATACAGGTCTCTGGGCATTACATCCATCAATTTAGAAGAAATGGAACCGTCCATTTAAAATGTCCCCTCCAGGCTGGTTCTTGAAAGTTGACTGTCAAAAAGTCCTCTTAAATCATTAAATGTTTACTTTCTGAAAAAGAGATAGATGCATGTACAGTTAGGCCAGGTTTCAGCACTCGGATTGCGATTTTATATTTTGACTGTTTGCAGTCAATATATTGAGACTAGATGTACAGTCAACTAAAAGTGAACTTACATGTACCTTTTATAAAAGATTAATAACATTTTCCTAAATAAAGATAAAATTTGATGTCTTATGTGGGAAAGGGTTAATATGAGCAAAGATGCAGCAGATGAAATGCTATAATGACTTAATTGTAGTGTTGGGCCATCGGTTCCACTTTAACAATCGACTATCGGTTACAATCGCTTTGCCTCAATTGATTAGACTTGATTATATAATCGGTTCATACAGTACTGTATTTAACAAGCCTCAATGTTCTTAATGCTTCTTATTATTTATGTTTAATCAAAAATATATGTGCTTAATGTCATGTCTTGACTAGGTTGTATCATTTTATTGCCAAAAAAAACCACCTTTGTTTTTATAAGATGTTGTATTTTCAAACATGACTGCAAGAGTAATCTCCCTTGAAGAAGCCTAAATGAAGCAAATAAGGTGACCCGATCGATAATCGATTGTGGCCAACGTGATGCATATCCGATCAACTTTCGATTATAATCGATCATCGGCCAAACACTAACTGCGTCAATCTTCCATGTGGGTATCAAAACAAGCAATTCATTATATACACAATGTTATACATAATTAACAATTTAAAATAAAAGCAAGTTGATCACAAAACATATTTTTTTACAAAAACTGTGTGTAATACATTTACAATTACTTAATTTCAAGATCAACCAGCTAGAGAGTGTCCATGCTAAATATAATTTTTATAAGAATTTAATGAATTTATCATTCCAAATTCCAACCGTAGACTTTCTGAAAAGTTCTAGGCTTGATTTTGGTAACTGTAACGTCAATCTTAATTTGGGAGTATTTGCATACTTATGTCGACATTGCTGATTTAATAATTTGTATACTTTTATTGCCTCTTTAATAGTCTATTCTTGCTTGAAATTCCTTTTAGGATATTTGTTTGAAAAGTTCTTCTGATAGTGCATCAAATGGCTGGTCAAGTTTTATAAGTGCAGAATTCTTTTAAAATTTAAGCAATTTTCCATGCATAATTTTACTGCAGTAGCCCAGTGTTGAGTACAAGTAATCAATATGAGAAAGTATTTAGCATTGGAGAAAAGTTTCCCTGAATGCTTATTTTAAAACTTTTAATTTGTAGAAGAAGGTATAGGAATGAGTTACATTATCCACATATGGAAGAAGGGTCATGTCTTCATAACAAATATATTGATAGAATTCTGTTTCAACAATGTTTCAAAGACATTGAAATTTTAATTGTTTATAAACATAAAGTAAACATATATACATGTATTATGTTTGTGTGACCAAAAACGTTTGATTGTAATTGTGAGCATTTAGTACATGTATTTAACAAAACCTTTATCAGTATGTCAGTCTAATTTGCATATAGGCAGTTTGATTACATGATAATTATCCTAAGTAACCGCTGAGGAACTGCTTATGAACTGCAAAAAATGGCTAAGGTACTGCTAATGGATTGCCTGTGAACTACCTTTTACAGCTAAGGTTCAGCTAATGAACTGGAAAGGTTTAGAAAACTGCGAGCAAGCATGCAGTTGTTTAATCCTAGATCTGCAATAAAAAAATTGAATGAACATTGGGTAAGCACTGCTACAGAACTGTGTTACAGCAATAACTGTGAAGGTACACAAACTGCCTATGAACTGCCTTCCCCTTTGACTTAGGTTTTTTGCAGCATGTGTGCAACATGATGTTTCCAGCTTAGATCTATGAGTATTTACATTAAGTAATTTATCTTTATAATGCTCAATGACGGGAAAAATCAACACAGGCTGAAGATATTGGTTGAGAGGACACCAAATAATATCCAATTAAGAGAAATAATAAAACACCCCCTGGCACCCATATTTATCATTGAATCAAAATAATTTGAACAATCTTATTAGAGGGTCACCCAAGGAACATTTGTGCCAAATTATTTTCTAATCTGGCCAATACTTTTGTAAGATTTTTTAAGTTTTCACTATGTTCGTTTTCATATGAGGGGAAAAGGCAGCCATGTTTTTCAATGGATCTGAATAATTTAAACAATTGGTTCACCGAAGAAAACTTGTGTCAAATTAATTTCAAATTGGGCCAGTACTTTTGGCAAGAAGATAAATTTTACTAGACACATATATAATTAAAGCAAGCTCCACTCCTTGACCGTGAGTCATGTTTTTCAATGGATCAGATTTGTTGTTTTACTTTTAACAATTCTTTGTAGAGGAACCAGGGAACATTTGTACATTTAGTAATTTCCTAACCAGGCCTGTACTTTATGACAAGAAGATTTTTATAGTTTGTCCTTTCAATTACCATGGCAACAAGGAATTCAATTCTTTGCACAACTTTGAAAGTTGGCCGCCAAAAGGAACATCCCAGTAAAGTTTTACCAATTGGCCAAACAGTTTACCGTTTAGGGACGAGAAACAAAATGTTGTTGGGCTATGCAGGGTTTTTTTTCTGAAAAAGGGGAAGGGTCATGGGGCCTTTGAAAAGGGGAAAAATTCGCGCTGTTTTAGTAAAACTAGAATGGAGTGCTCCGCGGAGCATGTGTGTCACCTGCACTGCTTATTGAAAGTGTGACGAAAAAGTATGATGGACAGACAGAGAGACGCTGGACAAAAAAAAATCCCTACGGGCCTACCATGCTACGCAGAGTGACACAAAAAGGGAACAAAATGTAATCGCCAGTATAATAAATGTGCATTTTTAACTTTTAATTTGCTTATATTTATGTTGTAAGTTGTATGATCATTACAAGGCGAATTATCTCCTGTCCATGCTCTTGAACTCCTCCACTTGATTATTAGAATACAGTTCACTC
Source organism: Clinocardium nuttallii (assembly GCA_031471495.1). Taxonomy (NCBI): domain Eukaryota; kingdom Metazoa; phylum Mollusca; class Bivalvia; order Cardiida; family Cardiidae; genus Clinocardium; species Clinocardium nuttallii. The sequence continues at coordinate 4,243 of JAUELF010251374.1, forward strand.
AAACTACCACTGTCGGTCCAGAAATTTCACTCGCAAAATTAAATTTCGCATTTAGGCAATGAAATAATTAATTTTATCAGAGGGGAATTTATATTTTTCGGGGAAAAACTATGCTTATTTACTGGGGGAAAGGGGCCGCTTAATCCGAGACTTCTCTGACCCTAAAAGCCTTTTCTTCTTTTTTTGCGGCTTAGGATATATCAGAGACATCAAATGATATTTGATGTCTCTGGATATATATATAAAAAATCGTAGAAAAGAGCTATGTATAAAGGGTCAGAGAAAGCTCGGATTAGGAGCCTTTAAGGCCCCCGTTATATAAGGTAAAAAATCCCTGCCATTGACACAGACCAGTCAAAATAGCTCACCATGAGTATCCATATCCACAACCCAACCAATTTTATGGTAAGGGCATAATATAAATTTTATTTGTGCGAAAATGCTCCGGTTCGAATCGATGTCTTTCGGACAGGTGGATACGAGATTTACAAAACAGAACATAAGAAGTATACTGATACCGGTGAAATTTCATGTAAATTATTTATTATTATTAACCTTAGAATTATGACTGTATCAACTGGAAATCAAAATCACCACGTCAATGTTGTTGTAGTCAATATATATATATATTCGTTGTTTCCGGTCAGAATCGCAAAGTTTCGGACTGAAATTTGTTGGACAAGCCCGTTTTCCAATAAGAGATTATTCGTGTAAATTACAGTCGGCTCTTTCAAACATTTTATGCATTTGGATAATAATTTAGTTAATATCAAACTATATCATTGCCTGTATGTATTACTTGGTAAATAGCATTTTATCGAATTGTGTCATGTGTTTTCGCGATTGATTTTATAAATTCAATATACCTGGGTCCAATTCCACCAAGATTACTTAGCACTAAGTAACACTTTTACCCTTTCACTCATATAGACGCTTTCTGACGCCTCTGCAACAGACGGATTTTTGAAAACATTGTGACAAAAGAAGAAATTGCTCAAAACAAGCAAATTCTCCTTTTGCCACAACGTTTTCCACTTTTAGTCATATGTTGTCCATTTAAATATATAGATCTAGAGATTTTCATTTTTTTGACATAATATTTTTTCAAAGTCGTCTGCAGCAGAATTGCCATATGAAGGAAAGGGTTAATTTCCCTTATATTTATAAAACATGGATAGTGGAATGTTTGACCAAAAAATAGATACAGTTAACAATACTTGTAAAGAAATTAACTCTTGTTATTTTTACATAGGAAAACAAAGATGATGAAATATACCAGGAACACTATAGTGTCCCTGAATATACTTTGAAGTATTTCAGTATTACTATGCGCTAAGTAAGCTTGGTGGAATATGACCCTGACCAGTTATTAGATTAGTCCAAATAAATTAGACTTTCTGTAATGCTTCAACGTGACGGTTTCATCATCTTGCGTATGCAGGATAATAACAAAATGAAAACTGAGCATCATATGCAAAGTCTTTCTATGTAGGACTAGTTGTTAGAGTTGTTTTTTAACTACATTATCATTTGATTCACAGTGGAGGGTAGACTTAGTCTTACTCAAAATAGATTTTAAATTTTGACTGGTCACATCTTATGCAATATATGTAACATTCAAATATCAGGGCTCAAAATTATAACTAGAGAGTAGCAAATTTTCTACTTAAAAAATTTAGCCCAAAAAGTCAGTAGCAAATACCTGTAAGATGATTTTAGACTCTCGGCCGCAGCAGTAAATTAAGGACATCAGATGTCTTTTTTAAGCCCGCTTTCTTTTAAATTTGTATGGTACTAGTGCTCCTAAAAATTTAGTTTTAATAGAATTTGTTGGTACTTGCTACTTGAAAAAAAATGGCCTTAGCTCTAAGGTTCATTTTCGTCGTTTGATGTATCTTTTCCTATCTGGGTGTCTCAATATATATTGCCGTTACATAATGCGAACAGTCAAAATGTAAAAAAATCACATTCCTAGTACTGAAACCTGGACTAATCTGAGTGTAATCAAGTTTAACTATACACTCTTTTATCTGACTTTATTGTTCAAAACAAATAAATTGTTAAGATGATTAGTTTAGACATAGCATTACACAAGACAATAAGAACCCCATGTACTGTTTTTTGGATGCACATTAATTATTGATTTTTAAAAAGAAATCTCAAGTCATTAGATATGCTTGCTTATGTTATTGTTTATCTTGCTATTACCTGAACTATGAATCAGCTACCTTCATTCTAGTGTACCGAAAACGTTGCATTTGATATGCAATTTTACACCGTTTCGAAGTGATGGAGTTTAGGATTACATATAAAAGACAAGTGGACCCCTTCAGTGTTGAGTATACTTTTTACTGAAGGGATCTTCTGCGTCTTTGGCACGGCGCTTTACAATGGTGTCAGCGGTGGGATAAAGACAACTGCCATACCGGAGTTGCCTTCCCACGGGTTTCCCAGGCCAAGACTCGGGACGAGTCTTCTCGGAGTTGGAAGTAGTGTAACGAAAATGTTCGGTATACATTGCATTTGATATGCAAATTTACATTACCGTTTCGAAGTGATGACGTTTAGGATTACATATAAAAGACAAATGGACCCCTTCTGCCCTTCAGGGTTGAGTATACTTTTCGCTGAAGGGATCTTCTGCGTCTTTGGCCTGGCGCGTTACACTAGCAGGTAGCAAGTACTTGCAACCAGTCAAAAAAGTTAATTTCGATCAATGATTATATTTAGACTACATTATTGTAAGATCTATAAAATCAACCTTAGTTTTTTGCAACTATTGATTAGAAGAGCATAAATTTGCACATCCATGCTATCATGTGATCTAAATATACACTAATTCTATGTCTGTATGTCGGAGACTAGGATGGTTCTTTTAACTCTTTCCCACATATAAACGCTTTCTGATGCCTCTGCGGCTATTATCAATTTTGAATGAGATAAAAAAGATGCAATCATTATCTGGTAAAAGATTAATTTTTTAACCCTTTCCCTCATATAGACACTTTCTGACGTCTCTGCAGCAGACGGCCTTTTGAAAACATAGTGACAAAAGAAGAAATTGCACAGAACGTGCAATTTCTCCTTTTGCCACAATGTTTTCACAATGTTTTCCACTTTAAGTCATAGGTTATCCATTCAATTATAGAGATTTTCTTCTTTTTGACAAAATGTGTTCAAAGTCGTCTGCTGCAGATTTGTCGTATGAGGGAAAGGGTTAATATAATATGATATTTGAAAAGTTTTGAAGAAAAGATTGTTACCTCTGGTAATACAGGTAGTTTAAACACATTTTGTCAAAACATAGAACCTATGACAAACAAAGGTGAAAACATTGTGGCAAAAGGAGAAATTGCATGTTTTGTGCAATTTCTTCTTTTGTCACTATGTTTTCAAAAAGGCGCCTGCTACATAGGCGTCAGAAAGCGTCTATATGAGGGAAAGGGTTAACCTATTTCAAAAACCAGCTGTTATACTGCCCTGGACATAATTTTGGGGTTTTACAAACAAGTACATCTTTACTTTTTTAACAGTTAATGTTTTTGTTTCATTTCAGACAAGAACAAATACAGTTATGGAGTCCGCGGGATGTCTAAGTGCCTCAACACATGTCTTCCATATACTTTCTGTGATATTCCTCCTGGTGGGACTTGGCCAAGCCTACCACGAGTACTGCATCATCGGGGCCGGACCAGGCGGACTGCAAATGGGCTACTTTTTCAAAAGAGCTGGCCATGATTATGTTATATTTGAACGATCAAATGTCTCAGGTAAATATTTTGAATTTTCAAGAAACCATCTGTGGGGCATTTGTGACTATTATAGTATATATATATATATATATACCATCCAACGAGAAAACCAACACTGTGGACTCTGCATAAAGTATTGACCTGGATCAGCCTTACTTAAGCATGCTGCACAGGCCTACCTGGACATACACTTTTCGCCTCCTGTGGGTTTTCTGTTTAAGGAAACATTACTCTATACCTCTAATCCCTTGAGACGGAATGTGTCGGCTTTAAATCAGCCTGCGCGGCATACTAAAGTTGATCCAGGTCGATACTTAACAGAATCCACAATGTTGGTTTTTTTCGTTGAACAGCTCGCAATAGATCTCTTATATGCTCAGTTTGCAAATAAATGAAAGAATCATTCATGAAACCTACAGTTGAACTCTACATACCTAGTATGGACATATATATTGATCTCTTTCTAGCAAAGTCAGAACACGCTCATCACGTAACTCCAAACCCTGGACCTTTGGTCTCTGTCTTCTCTTCTTTTGCCACAATGTTTTTAAAAGATGTAGTAGAACAAGTCAGTATATTGGGAAAGGTTAATAAATTTGCAGTGAAGATTTGAGAATTTGGGTGCCTCTTTATATTATTATGCCTCTAAATGCACCTGATCTGATGAAAATAAGGTTGTAGCTGCACTTATTAATTAAATGCCACTTTAATGTTCGTCATAGTGGAGTGTCATTAAGAGCTCAGATAGCTAGACACAACTCAATTGTAAGGAAAGAGAGTTGACAATTATGTTTTTTAAGAAATACATCATTTTATTATCATACATATTTTTTATGCACATGTTATATCTGCCCTATCTAATACATGGGAACCACTAGAAAAAAATCTGTCTCTCTGTCTACCTCTGTACAGCACCATTGGTTATGACAAGGACCAATAATTCAGTGGCCATGAATTTTAACCTAGGTTTTTTCATACTTTTTGATGATTGACAAAATTTATTGTGACTTAGAAGCGTCAATCTTCTTCCACCAATGGGTTTAAATAACCCTTTCCCACATATAGCAATTCAGCAGCAGACAACATTGAAAAATATCCACATGTAGGAAACGGTTATCACATTATTCTATATCTTCAGGAAACTTCTTTGTACAATACCCTCGTCACCGCACTTTAATCAGCATAAATAAAAGATGGACAGGTAAAACGAACAAAGAATTTAACCTCCGTCATGACTGGAACTCCCTCATCAGCGACGACGACGAGTTAAGATTTACTCGCTATTCAAAGGAAATGTTCCCTCCAGCTGATCGCTATTTGGATTACCTCCGAGATTATCAGCAGAAATTAGAACTCAACGTCCAGTTTAATACAGACATAAGAAATGTTAAGACAGAAGATTGTGAGAATGTACCTGACGGACATATTTACACGATGCAAGATCAAAATAGTGTTGGATATAGATGTGGGTATGTATATAATAAATAGACTCCCTTGGTGGTGTAATGGTAGAGTATCTGCCTGGCATGCAGGAGGTTGCAGGTTTGATACATGGCCATGTCATTCCAAAGTCTTCGAAAAAATGGTAGTAATGGCCGCCGTCCTTCGACTTCAGGATTGTGGGATTAGCATTATGACTGACTTACTGGTGTCAGGATAAATAGACCTGTAGTACTGGTAATTATGTCTCCCCCATACATGGGGGTGACATATTGATTTTGCCCGTTCCGTCCGTCCTGTTCTCCTTCCGTCCTTCCGATTGTCACACTTGTTTTCGCTCAATAACTAAAGAACGTTTAGGCTTAGGAACGTTTACGCTCAATAACTGAAGAACGCTTGGGCGTAGGAACTTGATACTTGGTATGCAGGTTGGTAATGACCAGTAGATGATCTCTATTGATTTTGATGTCAGAAAGTCAAAGGTCAAGGTCATGGTGACCTTGTGAGGTAAAAAATGTTTTCCACTCAATAACTGAAGAACGCTTGGGCCGAGGAACTCCATACTTAGTATGCAGGTTGGCCATGCCCAGTAGAAGACCACTCGATTTTGAGGTCAGAACGTCTAAAGTCAAGGTCACAGTGACCTTGAGCTGAAAGGTCATAGTGAAAATAAGCTGAAAAATTGTTTTTGCTTAATAACTGTAGAATGCTTTGGCCATGGAAGTTAATACTTGGTGTGCAGGTTGGTCACCACCAGCAGATCTTATGCATCTTATGCAATACATGTTTACTATTGTCTACAGGATAAAAGGCCAAACTTCAAAGTCACTGTTGTTTCATCTCCAGCTCAAAACTACTAAATTCATTTCCATCATTTCTTTTCCTCCCCTACGACCTCACAAATGGGGAAGACAACACTTTTTCATGAAAACAATCTCTGGTTTATAATCCAGGATACACTGTGATATAGCTGAAACAATGTTGAAAGCTGTGTTAAACACTATACAAACAAAATATTATATATTATTCATTGACAAATGAGAAAAAACATGTCACACGATTCTGGCTTGGCAATGAACCTTGATATAATCTGCTTTCCTTTTACCCTTTTACCCTTTCCCATATACAACAATTCTACAGCAGACGACTTTGAAAAAAATGCAAAAATATTTTAAAAAATTGAAGAAAACATTTTTGATTTTTACAGTTGAAAATATTGTGGAAAAAGGATAAAATGCTCATATAAAGCATTTTTCTTTAGTTATGATGTTTTCAAAAAGCGTTTGCAGCAAATGAATCTAATTTAACCCTTTCCCTCATATAGACGCTTTCTGACGCCTCTGCAGCAGACAGCTTTTTAAAAACATATTGTAAAAAGAAAAATTGTTCAAAATTAGCAATATATCTCCTTTTGCCACAATGTTTTCCACTTAAAGTCATAGGTTATCCATTCAATTATAGATTTTCTATTTGTAGACAAAATATGTTCAAAGTCATCTGCTGCTGTATGTGGGTAAGGGAAAGTTTGAGATCAAATCACTAAGGGTTAATAAAGTAATAGTTTTGTGACATTTAGGATCCATTCATATTTTATGAGTAGAACAAATTGTAATCACATTTATTTTCTTTAGTCCTTTCTACCGTGATTTTTTCCTCTTATTTTTCTGTTTGATTTGTTATTTAACTCTCATCCCCAAATGGATGTTTTATTTTACCTCTGCAGCAGACAAATTTTGAAAATGTTTTTGCAGCAGGAGAAATTGCTCATGCTGAGCCACAATGTCTTTAATCCTATTCATTAAATATACTTCCATGAGATCCTTCATTTTTTGCCTAGATGTGTTTAAAGTTCTGTTTCAGATGTGGGAAAGAGTTCTATTTCTCGGAAATGTCTCTGATGACAGAAAATTAAATGATGCCATTGTATTTATATCCATTCTGATCTAGTTGGGGGATTTTCATCTGTCCCTTAATTTTCTGTAATCAATCTCAAACCAATATTGACTTCACAATCACCGAAATCATTGTATAATATTATGATTTATGTTATATATACTAAACAATATAGTGATAATAATATACATTAGTGTTTATTTGATCAATGAAATGAAAGACATTTAAAATATCATGTGACATCGTTACAATGTGAGAAATTTATCATCATGTTAAAATACCCAGCAATTTATAAATTTAATTTAAAAAATATAGAAGCTGTTACCACTTACATGTATTATATCTTATTATTATGTCTCCCCCTGTATACAGGGGAGATATATTGTTTATGTCCTTGATGTCTGTCTGTCTGTCTGTCTGTTCGTCCCCCAAATTGTGTTGGCTCCATATCTTCAAGACGACTTGAAGGATTTTCATGAAACTTGGGTCACATGTTCACCTCATCAAGGCGACATGCAGAACCCATGTCTCGACCATA
>JAUELF010251395.1:0-11864 GCA_031471495.1 Clinocardium nuttallii
CGTCTGCCGTAGAATTGTAGTATGCGGGAAAGGGTTAACATTTACCTAGCAGTCTTGTCACACGCCTAAACACCTGTCCCTAAACATATGAACCAGAAGGTTGAGAGCTTACTTTTCACAAAATTTAATAAACATAAAAATTAACCATTTATTTGTCACCTTATCACAATGGATTCTTAATGTCAGATGGAAACAATTCATTTTCCATAGGCGTCTATTATATATTGGTTTGGAACAAATAACCCAGAAACATATATTCAATTAAAGTTCATAATCTTAAAACTTCCAAAATAGACAAAAAACTCACATGTTGTTAATTTTTTAGATCATAATGACATCAAATCAGGGACACTTTATTACTGATCAAAGGTCTACCTTATCCAACAATGAAATTTACTTTCAATTTCAGAAAAAAGCATGTTGTTCTAAACAAGAGGGCCAAGATGGCCCTAAATCGATCACCCAAGTGATAGTAAATTAGAAGCAAATATCTGGGAAAATTTGATCAGGGGGGCAAACGAAACTGCAAGGAGTGGACACTGTTAAAGAAAATAGCTTATCAGTAAAGGTCATTTGTATCTTTTAATCTAACAGGAACTTGAATAAGAACGGAATGGCCTTGCTGCCCTGTTTTTCAACAAAATCAATATGGCTTGAACAGTTTTTGTAGAGGGTCACTCAAAGTACATTTCTACTAAATTATCTTGGAATCGGTCAAGCAGATTATGGAGGAAAATAATTTTAAAGTTTGCATATTTTTCTCACTTACTGATGCCGCAGCAACCAAAGATCTACACAGAATTTAAGTCTTTGAACAATTTTGAAAGAGAACCAACATTAAGAAACATTCCTGCGAAGATTAGTTGAAATTGATCCAGTGGAATAGTAGGAGTTGTCATTTGTTGCTTAAAATTCAATTCACCCCTTTGTTGATGACACCTGGTTGCTATGATTTTGTAACCAATCAATACTGAAGTCAGAAAAGCACTTTAAAACAAATCTGATGCCGCCTGACTGGCATGTTTTTCAACCAATCATTATGGCTTGAATAATTTTTGTAAAGGGTCACCCAAGGAACATTTCTACCAAATGATATTTGAATCTGACTAGCATTTTTCCACTTTCTGATGCCACGCAGCAACCAAAGTTTTCAAAGGAATTTAAATCTTTTAACAATTTTGTAACAGGGCCACCAAAGGAACATTCTTGTGAAGTTTGGATGCAATTGGTCCTATGGTTTAAGAGGAGATTATGTTTAAAGCTAAAAGTTATTGACGGATAGATGACAGACAGACGGACGGATGGACAATGGACAGAGAGTGATCAGAATAGATCCCCTTGAGCGATCTTAAAAGGCTCATAAGCTGTCAATATAGCTACAGGCAAATAATGTTTTGGTTAGAAATCAGTCAGAGGGTATCTTATGGATTCATCTGTAATTCCCTCAACATAATTGTCTTGCCCGCAGCGCTGATCTGAATTGCTTCCCTTTAACATAAACTGGTTTCCCGTACATACTTTAAAAACGTTCTTGTCTGAAATTTCTCTTGATTTCAAGATAATTTGGCAGAAATGTTTCTGAGGTGACCCTAAAAAAGCTATATTAATTGATATAAAACAAGGCTGCCAGGCATCATGAAAAGGGGGTAAAATGACAATTTTATATTCATCTCCTCTAATTTCAAGATAATTTGTCAGAAATATTCTGTATGTGACCCTCTACAAAAGTTGTTTTCAGCCATTTTGATTAGTTGAAACAGTAAGCCAGTGAGTGAGGCTAGGTTTACTTTTTTGCCCCAAGTGCTAACTTTAAAAAAATATTCTTTTCTGAAACTACAAGACTTTGTACACATCCAATTTAGATAATTGCACAGAAATGTTTTTTTGGTGACCCTCTTCCAAGACTGTTCAAGCGGAATTTATTGGTAGATAAACCAAGTTTTAGGGCTAGCTTCCCTTTTGTTCCCATAGTGGGATATTTTCTTACTTGGAAGTACTGGTCTGAATTCAAAATTATTTCACAGAAACAAAAATGTTCCATTTGTGACCTACAAGATCTGTTCATGCCATGTGTTGTTGATAAACATGGACACAAGGGAACAAGACTACCTTCAATTATTTGGTATCAGTGCAAATATATTTCCTTTTATAACAAGAATGTTTTTAACCCTTTACCACATACTACAAATATGAAGCTTCTGTTTGTGGGAGAGGGTTAAGGATATGTTCCTTGAATAACATCATACCATGATTTTCAAGCCGAGATAATTTGTCCAAAAGTAAGCAGGTTGAAGGTGCTTAACCCGTGCCCTCATACGACAATTCTGCAGCAGACGATTTTGAACATATTTTGTCAAAACATAGAAAATCTCTATAATTGAATGGATAACATATGACAAAAAGTGGAACACATTGTGTAAAAAGGAGAAATTGCATGTTTTGTTATGTTTTCAAAAAGCTGTCTGCTGCAGAGGCATCAGAAAGCGTCTATATGAGGGAAAGGGTTAAATTCTGATAAAACTTAGTCGATGGACAGGCTGATTTGAACCTACACTGTTCAAAAAACGCTAACTTGTACCATTTCCAAGTGACAGGCTTTTAATTAAACCCTTTCCTTTCCTACATACAACAAATTGACAATGATAATAGCTTTTGCAAAATCATGAAATATCTCTTCAAATAAAAGTAACATAGTTGAAATCATTGTGCCTAAAGGAAAATTTGCTCATTATTAGCAATTTCTCCTATTGTCATATTGTTTTCAAAATGTGTCTGTATGAGGGAAAGACTATGATTAGACCTATGATTATATCAACAGCTACGTTGCTGTGTGAAAATAAAGTAAGGTAGGATATATAACCCTTTCCCACATACAACAACTCTGCAGCTGTTAACTTTTAAAATATCTGAACAAAAGTATGAAATATATCTATAAAGAAAAGTACCCTTAGTGAATTAGAGTTAAAAGCATTTGTTTATGAGCATTTTCTCCTTTCCCACTATAACAATGATTTCATAAGTCATAAGGATATAAGTTTGCATGTTGGAAAGGGTTAAAGGACTTAACCCTTTCCCAAATATGGACGCTTTCTGACGCCTCTGCAGCAGACGACTTTTGAAACAGTATGGCAAAAAGAGAAATTGTTCATAATGAGGGATTTCTCCATTTGCCACAATGTTTTCAACTCTATTTAATAATTATACTATTATTTACAGTTGTTTTCCACATTTTTGCATGAAGTTTTCAGTCGTCTGCTGCAGATTTGTTATATATGGGAAAGTGTTAACCAGTAGAAAATAAATCACTCATTTGGAGCTCCTTGTAAAGTAATACAACATGTAAACACTGTACAAAACAATGAAACCATTTTTACAATGAACAAAACATTAATTTATAATACTATATTTACAGAACTTGTATATCTCTGTACATGTTAACTTCATTGGTCTATTTACCTCAACAATTGTCCATACCTCATACCGTAACATCTACACTTAACCCTTTCCAACACACTGAGGATTTTGAAAACATTGTAACAAAAGCTGAAGTTGCAAACAACAAACATCCATCTCTATTCAATAAGTGTTAAATCGTTTAGAGATTGTGCACATATTTGCCTCTTTGTTTCCAAGGTTATCTGCTGCAAATTTAATGCATGTGGGAAAGGGTTAACAAAAAATGGCAATATTCACAAATAAAAGAAAAAAATTGAGACATAGCAGAGGATACTTCTTGGTAAAATGAGCATTTGCTTATTATAACTAATCCCACAATGGTCTGAGAAGTCCACTGCTGCAAATACATCATTATTCAATACTACATGATAACTGACAAACAACATTTTCCCTCATATAAACACCTCTGCAGCAGAAGGCTTTTTGAAAACATAGTGACAAAAGAAGAAATTGTTCAAAACGAGCAATTTCTCCTTTTGCCACAATGTTTTCCACTTTTCGTCATAGGTTATCCATTCAATTATGGAGATGTTCTATTTTTTGACAAAATATGTTCAAAGTCGTCTGCTGCAGAATTGTTGTATGAGGGAAAGGGTTAAAGAACAATATGATTACACAATGTGATCTTTTTGTAAATAGTACCTGTAGAAAAAGAATATCAAAAGAATTGACTTGAATCAGGTGTAAAAACATTGTGGGAAAAGAAGAAATTGCTAATCCTTTGCAAATTCCTCATTTTGTCACGATGGTTTAAACCCTTTTTAATAAAATTACTTTCATTTATCTCTTTCCCACATAAAAGACATCTGAAGCGGACAGCTTTAACCTCTGCAGCAAATGGCTTTTTGAAAACACAGTGACAAAAGAAGAAATTGCTCAAAAAGAGCAATTTCTCCTTTTGCCACAATGTTTTCCACTGTAAGTCATAGGTTATCCATTCAATTTTCTATTTTTTGACAAAATATGCTCAAATTTATCTGTGTGTGATGGAAAGCGTTAAAATCTATAAAATCTTTTATTTTGATTTAACCCTTTCCCTCATACGACATTTCTGCAGCAGAAGACTTTGAACATATTTTCGCAAAACATGGAAAATCTCTTTAATTGAATTGATAACCTATGGCTAAAAGTGGAAAACATTGTGTCAAAAGGAGAAATTGCCTGTTTTGTGCAATTTCTCATTTTGTCACTATGTTTTCAAAAATCCGTCTGCTGCAGAGGCGTCAGAAAGCGTCTATATGAGGGAAAGGTTTAACAATTGATATGTCCATTTTTTTTGTCTTCATGTTTTCATAGCCGTCATCTGTGTATTTGTTGCATGTGGGAAGAGATTTCCATAGTTTGTAAAGCTGTTTTTAAAGTCATCTAAATTTCTTCATTTGCAATTTCTGCATTATGATCTCATAAGAGTTACCTCTCTTAATTCATCATTCCATTACCAAAAATGTATAAATAGATTACATCAGAAATGAGAACAAAAGCTCAATAAATGTCAATTTAGCAAAGGACATAATGCTTATCACAAGCATTTACTCATTTAACCCTTTCCCTCATACAGACAATTTCTGATGCTTCTGAAGCAGATGACTGTTGAAAACATTGTGGCAAAAAAAGAAATCTCTCATATTGAGCAATTTCTCCTTTTGCCACAATTATTTCCTATTTTAGTCAATGGTTATCCATTCAATTATAGAGATTTTCCAATTTTTGACAAAATATTATCAAAGTCGTCTGTTGCATATTTCTTTTTTGTGGGAAAGGGATAACCACACTGTTTTGACTATATTCAATGAATATATCTTTTGTTTTTTGTGATTTCCATGTATTTATTATCCTTTTTCTGTGTTTCAAGATTAGTCAAAATGTTTCTGCAATGGGAAAAGGGTAAAATGTTTTGTGTAGTAAAACATTTTAATATCTAGAATATTGAATAAGGTTAAAAATAGATTGTGTGAAAAGGAAACAATTCTGATTTTCAGTGAGTGCTCAATTTACCGCAATACTTGCAATATTTGTCCGATACATGAATCTCGTTCAGAAAACTCTAGTAGCAATTATGATCTCATAAGAGTTATACCTCTCTTAATTCATCATTCCATTACCAAAAATTTATAAAAAGAATACATCAAAAATGAGGACAAAAGCTCAATACATGTTAATTAAAATGACTGTTGTGTTTAATACATTGCTTGTGAATAAATAATATGCATTCAAACTTGATCAAATTATTGTACAAGTATTCATTATAAAAAACTTGCATCATTCATAAATCCCTGACGCTGTCCATTTCAATGTTCTTCTTCAAAATACTCGCTGCAAAAGGAGAAGTTGCTTATCATGTGCAATTACTCATTTAACCACAATGTTTCAAATATATTCAATGAATATATATTTATTTATTGTGATTTCCATGCAATTATTATCGTTCTTCTGTTCAAGATTAAACAAAATGTGTCTGCAAGTGGGATAAGGTAAAATGGTAGTTGTAGTAAAACATTTTAATATCTAGAATATGGAATCATGTTTGAAAACAGTTTGTGAAAAGGAAAAAATGCTGATCTTCAGTGATTGCTCAATTTACCACAATACTATTAATATTTGTCTGATACAGTTATCTCGCTCAGACAACTCTTGCAATTTCTGCATTATGATCTCGTAAGAGTTACCTCTCTTAGACCATCATACCTTAAATTTATCAATAGAATATTTCAGAAATAAAAAAAAATAGTTCAAATTATATACATTTAAAAATGACTATTTGTGTATTCATACATTGCTTATGAAGAAATTATATTCATTCAAACTTGATGGAATTATTGTACAAGTAAAATTGTATTTGCACCACCTATAAACCACTTACGCTGCCAGTTTCAACGTTATTATTCAAAATTCAGATATCGAGACTGGTGTTTGGTATTTCTTTTTTGGGTGATGTTAGGTGAAGACATTTTTGGACTGGTTCCCGGTTTTTTTTTATGTATTTCTGTTCGAAGTTTTGGAACCAATTGATGTATGTGCTTTTAAAATGCCATACTACAATAGCCGGTACCTCAGTGGTACCGTCCAAAAATGGACAGGAGTTGTCATAGAAAACAATAAAAATAATGGCAATACATTAGAAATAAAAACAAACAAATGGAGAAACTTTAAACATAAAGAAATAAAACTCACCGGATATATGTAACAAGTTAAGCTTTAAAATAGAATACAACTTTTACTTTACGTAATAAAATAAACAGATTGTTCTGCTTTTGCCGTAGTAAAAAGTCCACAATAAGAGATGGCCCGTACAGTCACGTGGACAACTCCCGTATTTTCGACAATATTGCTGGTATCCAGAGATATGTATAATACCGTATTTGTCGTCTCTTGCCACTGTATTAGATCCCCCTCAGCCCCGGCTAGTTTTGCGGTGACTTCATAGTACATGGGATAGGGAGAAGTAAATACACCAGTCCATACCATACCAAAGGTATTAGTTGATGGATGCCACGGTGTCTGTATGACGGTACCTGGAATATGAAGACGGGGAATTAAATGGTTATATTAAAATTTACTCGATCCATGTCATACCGAAAGTTTAATTGGATACACCCAACGATGTTTGTTTGGCGGTAGGCCTACATGCATATGAACATGGGAATATTAGAGTAGATAATGGGGAAAACAGTAACTTAGATTATGTCATATACGAAGGTTTTAGTCGATAGGCCCGACGTATCTGTATGGCGATATCTTAAATACGAACATAGAGAGCTTAAAATGTGAACGAACTGATATACTGTTGGAAGGGGATTCCAAAAGAAGTTCCGTGGTCAATGCAAATAAACGTGGTGTAACACATGAGTAGGTGAACTGGCCGCCGTGATATGACTGAGAAACTGTTAAAAACGGCGTTAAACCCCAATCACAATCAATCAATCAATCTGGTTAAAAATCTGGTAAACCTCTATAAAAAAATAAATAAATGTGTATTCATTGAATTGAACACATTGTGGGCACAATAGAATTGCTCATTGTGAGTAGTTGCTTATTGTGAGTAGTTGCTTATTGTGAGTAGTTGCTCATTGTGAGTAGTTGCTTATTGTTACAACGTCATCTGCTGCAAAAGCGTTAGATAGCGTCTGCATGTGGGAACTACCTACCGCTCAAGTCAGGTGGCCGAGTAATTAGAATGAGTTCTCTGGTCACACGTTGACTATACATATGTACTTGATTAATCGCGGTAACGTATACTGTATAGATGCCGTCTTGTAGTGTGAGGCTTGTAAAGGAAGCGTAGGAGAAACTGCTGGGAGAGCTTTGAACTAATTCTTCTGTCGATATCTGAGGTCCGTCAATGCCAACCTTGAGAATTTAAAAGTATTCGAAGTTCAACAAGTTACATGTGAGCCGTCCCGCTAGAAAACCAACATTATGGCATCTGCGTAGTGTATCGACCAGATCAGCCTGCGCGGTCTAATCCGAGCCGACTCATTCCGTCCCAAGGGGATAGAGGTATAGAGTAATCATTCCTGAAACAGAAAATCCACTGGAGGTGAAACGTTTCTATCCTGGTAAGCCTGTGTGGCATGCTTAGGCTGATCCGGGTCGATACTTTACGCAGTCTACAATGTTGGTTTTCTCGCTGGACGACTCGTGTATATTATCAAAGTTCCTAATGCTTCCCAAGCTGTTTGGTAACCCTCTAACCAATATGTTTCTAAAGCAAACGTATCGTTTATATATCAGTAGATACATTTAGCAATTGCCTCTAGTCTACTCATTGGATCAACGTAGAAGTATTTTAATAAGTGTCATATAAATCGCTGGGTCCCAGTAGCTTTGTCGATATTCAGGGGTTGTGGGTTCGAAACCAAGCTCGGTTAACATTTTTCCAACGTTGGACAAAAGGCAATGCGGCAATCGCCATTCGTTGTGCAACAATGGGCCAACATACTATATAGACATGCAACCTGTTGCTTGAAACGCCTTTTGAGTGGGAAAGCCTGTACAAAAGTCGAACTTGCCGTCATGACAACAATGTACAATAATAGAAACGGCGTTAAATATAATAGTTCCTAACCATGAGTTCAACAACTTACCAGATAACTGTTAATTATATCGTCTTTGTGAAAACCAGTCCATAACTTACCAGATAACTTATATCGTCTTCGTGAAAACCAGTCCATAATTTACCAGATAACTTATATCGTCTTCGTGAAAACCAGTCCACAACTTATCAGATAACTGTTAATTATATCGTCTTCGTGAACACCAGTCCACAACTTATCAGATAACTGTTAATTATATCGTCTTCGTGAAAACCAGTTCATAACTTACCAGATAACTGTTAATTATATCGTCTTCGTGAACACCAGTCCATAACTTATCAGATAACTGTTAATTATATCGTCTTCGTGAACACCAGTTCACAACTTACCAGATAACTGTTAATTATATTTTCGTCGTGAAAACCAGTCCATAACTTACCAGATAACTGTTAATTATATTTTCTTCGTGAAAACCAGTCCATATATAAAACTTACCAGATAACTGTTAATTATATCGTCTTCGTGAAAACCAGTCCATAACTTACCAGATAACTGTTAATTAAATCGTTTTCGTGAAAACCAGTCCATCTAAACTTGATGTATGTTGGATCACCATGATAACCGTCCCGAGCTGTATACTGTGTTTGAGAGACACCTAGGATGTCTATTAATACACTGTCGATAGATGGCGCTGTGCCCTTTATCAAAACACCATCGGTGCTCATAGTGGTACTAAGGTAAGCATGGTTTGTACACTTGACTGTTATGTATAGAGTGGTAACCAATTCGTTACTTAAAGTGGCAGAGGCAAAACTCATCCCTTCTGGTACCTCCATGAAATTCTGTATGGAAGTATCGCCCGCAACATTGCCTGCAATAGGTCAAACAAATGTTTATGGTCAGCATTAACTAAGCATTTACTGTACGTTTGAATGTATTTATTGTGATATCATGTTTTGCAATCGGAACACTGAACTGCTTACACGCTTCTTTACCCTCTCCTAGGACAAAAAGTAAGCAAATCCCTAAACTTTAACACCAGTGTTTGTATACATAATTTGAGCCGTCTCGCGAGAAAACCAGACAATGTTGACGCTGTACAAAGTATCGATCCGGATCAGCCTAAGCATGCCGCACAGACTTACCTGGATATACACTTTTCGCCTCCCGTGGAATTTTCAGTTTCAGGAATTATTACTTTAGACGGAATGTGTCGGCCTGGATTAGTCTGCGCAGGCTGATCTTGGTCGATACATTACGCAGAGGCCATAATGTTGGTTTTTCACGGGACAGTTCATAAATACCGTATGACAACTATTCTTACCTATAGCCCATTGACACTGTTTTATATTAGATTCTGCATCTTCAACTAACCACGAGACCATTATTTCGTTTCCCTTCTGGACATCCAGATCTTGGCCTGAAAATGGACATATTCATTGTATTTGTAATATTCCTATTCCTATAATTCGAAAAGGAGAACATTGGAGTATGAAGATTATAATTGAAATGTATTTAAAACCATTGCCCTAATACAGAAGACTTAAGACTTCCTACGAACGTTTTAAAAAAAATATGTGGGAACTGTTCACATATACACACATATTCTTTTCAGATTGCTATTATCAAAAAAAATTAAACCCCTATATTGTTTTCGGAGTGTATAAACACTGACGATATCATTTCCGGTACTAATATAAAGAAAACTGTAGCAGATAGAAGGTAAACGTTCAATAAATTGGGCCTATGCACGCACCTGGAATGTTTCCATCGAAGACACCGGAGAAAACTGGTGGTGTTTTGTCTATGATGATCAGGTCCGAGTAACTCACTGTTCTCAGTCCGGCCCTGTTTATGGCCACGACAGTGACATACACCACAGAGTTATGTATGAGATGTAAGTCGTAAGTGTAGGCGAATGTTTGTCGACCAACTGTTTTAAAGTCTTGAAGTTGTGTCCCTCCCTGCACGGTACCTGTTATGTAAAATATAACAACTTAAAGTATGTCCCGCGATAAAACAAACATTGTGGACTCGGCGTAAAGTATCCACCCGGATAAGCATGCCGCGTAGGCTAACCCGGATAGACACGTTTCCCTTTCTGTGGATTTTCTGTTTCAGGAATCATTACTCTATATCCCCCGAGACTGAATGTGTTGGCCCGGGTCAGTCTGCACGGACTGCGCTGGATGATCTGGGTCGATACACTACGCAGAGGTCATAACGTTGGTGACAATGTCATATTTTAACATCGGATGAATATCATTTGTGTTTTCGGATCATTGTTTCTTGACCTTATCATTCATCTTTAATAAAGGGTTAACATTGATTGAACACACTTATTTTTTTATGCATTTACTGTGACTTTAAATTGAACCTTCCATCACCGAGAGACGAATATAATACATCGTCTACAAAATTAACAGCGAAGCTTCATTCATATAGTATTCATGATATTACAGGCCACATAAATCTACTTACCTATAGACCAAAGATATTCAACAATAGCGCTTTCTGCGTCTACAAAGTTCCATTCAGCGTGTATGGAAGCCCAGTCGTTAGCAAAAACAGGTTTAGCATTCACGTGACCGGAACCATCGGTTGTTTGTGTACTGTAAGTTTCGTCCGTCAGTCTGATTACAAGTTGTACATGATCGATTGCAAAATGAGAGGACTTCTTTGCTGTACCAATCGTTATTTCTACATTTTTGTCATCCGTTATGTGGAAATAATAGTGATGCTCTTGCCACGAGACGAGTTGAATGTTTTCAATATCTTCTTTGACTAAAGAAGGTTTATTATGAATCACAAACACATGTCGTTGGTCCATAACATCAACGTAACCTTCAGCAGACGACAGTTCGGTATGTCGACTGTTCAGAACGTGAGATGTATAAAAGGACAAGCGGTATTTTCCTGGAGGTAAAGGACCCAATTCCTGACTTATAAAACCGCTTAGTACAACGAAATTGGTACCATCTGCGGTGATACCAGACGAACTTGCCACGTTGACCAGGCAAGTATCACTTCCTAATGTCCACGAGTCGAGAGCTTCGTCACAGGTTGTAGTGTCTTTAAAGTTGTCCAGCGATGTTGGTGTTCCGTTTATTTCGAACGAAGGATTACTTATTATATTGTTGTCGTAACGTAGCGTGTAACTTCTCACAGGAGCTGTTCTGTCTATAGTAACACCAGATGATCTCACGGGTGGAGATCTGTGACCGGCTGCATCTACTGCTCTCACATAATGATACACCGTGGTACCTAAAACCAAACATCGGAGCTTATTCCTTTTCCTCATATAGACGCTTTCTCACGCCTCTGCAGCAGACGGCTTTTTGAAAACATAGTGACAAAAGGAGAAATTGCACAAAA
>JAUELF010251406.1:0-11863 GCA_031471495.1 Clinocardium nuttallii
CTGATCGTGTATTTAGTTCTATATAACATATAGGCGGACAGTGAATACTGTCTGGGTGTGTATTTAGTTTTATATACATATAGGCGAACAGTGAAGACTCTGTGAGCGTGTATTTAGTTCTATATAACATATAGGCGGACAGTGAATACTGTCTGGGTTTGTATTTAGTTCTATATAACATATAGTCGGACAGTGAAGACTGAGTTAGCGTGTATTTAGTTCTATATAACATATAGGCGGACAGTGAAGACTGAGTTAGCGTGTATTTAGTTCTATATAGCATATAGGCGGACAGTGAAGACTGAGTTAGCGTGTATTTTGTTCTATATAACATATAGACGGACAGTGAAGACTGTCTGAGCGTATATTTAGTTCTATATAACATATAGACGGACAGTGAAGACTGAGTTATCGTGTATTTAGTTCTATATAACATATAGACGGACAGTGAAGACTGAGTGAGCGTGTATTTTGTTATATATAACATATAGGCGGACAGTGAAGACTCTCTGAGCGTGTATTTAGTTCTATATAACATATAGACGGACAGTGAAGACTGAGTGAGCTTGTATTTTGTTCTATATAATATCAAGACGGACAGTGAAGGCTGTCTGTGCGTGTATTTAGTTCTATATAACATAAAGACGGACAGTGAAGACTGTCTGGGTGTGTACTTAGTTCTATATAACATAGACGGACAGTGAAGACTGAGTTAGCGTGTATTTAGTTCTATATAACATAAAGACGGACAGTGAAGACTGAGTTAGCGTGTATTTAGTTCTATATAACATATAGGCGGACAGTGAAGACTGTCTGAGCGTGTATTTTGTTCTATATACCATATAGGCGGACAGTGAAGACTCTCTGAGCGTGTATTTAGTTATATATAACATTGACATTGAAAACTGTCTGGGTGTGTATTTTGTTCTATATAACATATAGACGGACAGTGAAGACTGTCTGAGCGTGTATTTAGTTCTATATAACATATAGGCGGACAGTGAAGACTGTCTGAGCGTGTATTTAGTTCTATATAACATTGACATTGAAGACTGTCTGAGCATGTATTTAGTTCTATATAACATATAGGCGGACAGTGAAGACTGAGTAAGTGTGTATATAGCTCTAGCCTATTTATAACATCTTTTATATGAACTCTTTTAATATTTTTTAATAACTTACAGCCGCATTTTGACGCTTTTACATCGGTAAAATACTGAAAGAAATGTGTCAAAAGTGAGAATTGCAATATGAAGAGCATTTTTTACCATTTTACCACAATGTGTTCAACCCTATTTAATAATTATACTTTCATGTATGGAGATTTTTATTATATGTGCCAAAGACGTCCACTTCGTGCGTGAAATAGTTAAATTGATTATAACATTCTTTAAACATCCAACCTTTACCTTAGTCTTTCTTCTACACAAATTAATCACTGATGGTTCACCCCAGTGGTGAATTTATACCCCAGGATGGTCTGTCTTTTATATGTCTCTATTCATTCGATTTGATACGGCCTCGATGGTGTAGTGGCATAGTCTTTAACAATGGTACTAACTATTATGCGATTTTATTTGACGGGGGGTGGTGGGGGGGCACTTGCATTTGAGTGTATAGAGTATATTTGAGACGACATTTTATGCGATGTCAGATCCAATAAACGTGCAGCGAAGACAAGTCTGATTCTAATGTGATTGGTTCATACCAGTCGTACTAGTTGACTATTCTATACCGGGTACCAGGATAATCTACTGGTAGTCAGTAGATCGGTTCAGACTCTCGTGGGTATTTTGGTTGAGGGTTCACGAGAAACCCTGCAGGTACAAACCCCGAATAATAATATCGGGCTGAATCGACAAACCGTGAGAATATAAATTCATCGCGAGTTTATTTCAACGTTGGGTTTAGATCCGGGTTAGATCAACATAGGACTAATCCAGATGTAACCCTTTTCCACATGTAACAAATATGTAGCAGACGACTATGAAAACATTTAACAATACTATAGAAAATCTCTTTAAAACGAAAGTATTATAATATAATATAGTTGAACATTTTGTGACGAAATAATTAAATGCTGCAAAAGGCGTCAGAATGCGTGTGTGTGTTTAAAAGGGCTAAACTCCGAGAAATGAAAAACACAAATGGTAAATAATCGCCTTAGGGTGTATTCGTATTGTTGCCACATGTATATATATCTAAACTTGGTCGACATTTATTTCAATCGTATTATGGGATTTCATTTACAATTAAATACATCGCATTACATCTGTATTGTATTGATAAACAACATGTGCATGGGACTCAATACATTTTTATACGCCCGTTTTGAAAAAAAAATGGACGTTATAGTTTTACCTGCGGCGGACGGGCGGTCGGTAGGGCGGCGTCCAGTTTTTTGTCAGCTAAATAACTTTCGAAACTTTTGTCCAATCATCACCAAATTTAGTCAGAATGTGTATTGAAATAATATCTTGGACAAGTTCGATGAATAGCCATATCGTTTTAGTCACTCGAGAGTTGTCGTCCTTTAATTAAAGAAATTACCTAAAATTGGTCTTGTCAGCCCAATAACTTTAGAAGCTTTTGTCAAATCATCCCCAAATTTGGTCGAAATGTGTATTTGTATAATATCTCGGACAAGATCCATTACCAGCCATATCGTTTTAGTCACTCAAGATTTATTGCCCTTTAATTATAGAAATTACCTCAAATAGGTCTAGTCCGATCAATAACTTTTGAAGCCTTTATCATTTGTTGATGGGCAGAATGAATATCTTGGTCATGTTCGATAACTAACCACGTTATCTTAAAGTCACTTCACACTTATGTCCCTCGAAATTACAAAAACTATATTAACAGTGTCTGCTTTCTAAATGTCCCTGATGTACAACCAATAATCACTATACTTGGTCTAAAAAACAGGATGGGCATATTTTGTGACAGTTGGCGCTCTTGTTTTTATCTTAATTTAGAGTTTTCTATATACAAAGTTTAAAATATAGACAGTAAAACGCAATGTCCAAGTTTATCCTTTCTCATATGCGACACATCTCCAGCCGACAACTTTGCAATCATATTGACAAAGTATTTAAAAAAAAAATCTCTGCAAATGAAAGCATAATAATTGAAGAGAATTGAAAACAGTGTGCGCTATTTCTCCATTTGGCTACATGTTTACAAACGTCCTGTGCTGCAGAGGAGTCAGAAATAGTATCTATGTGACGTCGGAGTGTCTTTGTGCAAGGCAGATATCCTTGACCAGTAGGCCTACTTATATACCCTTTCCCATTTATAGACGCGTCTGCAGCAGACGAGTTTTTAAAACATTCTGACAAAATAGAAATTTCTCAAAACGAGCAATTTCTTCTTTTGCAACGATGTTTTCAACTTTCAGTTATAATACCTACAATTATCCATATTTTAGTAGACTTTTTCAAAGTCGTCTGCTGCAGATTTGTCGTATGTTGGAAAGGGTTAATTAAAGCCAGGATTCAATTACACCAACCTTACTAAGTCGATATAAATAGTTAACTTTCTGACAAGATATGAATAAAAATCGAGAAATATGCTCTTAGATATTAAAGTTTTATTAAAGCGTTAAGCAAGGTTGGTTGAATTGGACCAATGACTCATATGTAAGTGTACTGTCGGCGTAAACGAACTGAAAGTGATTGACCCATGCCCATACAACACATCTGCAGCAGACGACTTTGAAAACATAGTGACACAAACCTGAAAATCTCAATAAAATATAGCCTTAGCTAAATAACGTTAAGCACATTGTTCATCATGAGCCATCTCACCTTTGGCCACAATGGTTTTCAAAAGTCGTCTGCTGCTATTGCGTCAAAATGCGTCTGCGGTGGGAAAGGGAACGGCCAAAAGCCTCAATATAACAAAACAAATGTATTTCCTTTTATTTTGAAATGGACATATTTAAGATCAAGGGTTAAACCCCTTTCCCATATTATTTTTGCAGCAGGAGAGTGAAAACATTGTATCAAAAGTAGAAATTTCTCATGTTGAGCAACTTATCTTTATTCCCACAATGGTTACAACTCTTTATAGACAATTTACATAAATTGTCTAAATAATTTGATAGGCGTCTGCTGATTAGTTGTATGCGCTAAAAGCGAGTTTGTCCATTACAGGCAATAACCGGATGTCATATCTGTTTTGTTTTGATAATTTTTCGTTTTTATAATGTTCTAATATATAAAACAAATATTAAAGTATAGTGTAAATATCGGCATGAAGTGCGGGGAGAAATAATGTGATCACTCACAGTCCGTCGTCGTCTGGCTATCCGTCTGTTTACGTTTTCCTACAAAATCAATGAACCAATTAACCAATTTCAAAATAATTTCAATGAATATACCATACCGTAAGTGATCCTCTTTTAAAGATATTTTAAGAATTAAGTTACATGTGGTTGCTACGGCATCAAAAAGAGGGTAAAGTGCAAAAAAACGTGTAAACAATTGTATTTTCAAAGCGTCCGCCTCGGGTGCGAGGTATAGCGGGTTCGATCCCCGGTTGGATCCTACCACAGACTTTAAAAAGGGTAGTAGTGGCTGCCCTCCTTGGCGCTCAGGGTTGCGAGGTAAGCATTACGGCTGACTGGCTGGTGTCAGGATAAATGGACCAGTAGTATTAGTAGCTTACCATGAACACATCGTGATATAACTTGAAAAAAATGTTGAAAGCGGCGTTAAAACCCCAAACAATCAATCAATCTATCGAGCGATTAAAATCGACTGTTTACGTAAACATTGAGTAATTATTCTGCTGAGAACCGTATCAGCCCCGCCCTGACACGTAAATGAATCCGGACAATGATATTAACATATGAGCCGTCTCGTGAGAAAACCAACAGTGTGTCGATCCGGATAATCCTATGTATAACGCACAGGCATACCCGGATAGACACCTTTCACCTCTTGTGTTTTTTCTATTTCATGTATAATTACTCTATACTATACCGGACTGCTAAAAAAACATAATTATGAAATCGGATAATTGCACATCCAAACCGACGGATTTGTGTGAGTGATTATATATTGGTTACAATCGTAACTATATGCTATACAAGTTGAAGTTACAGAGTTTTGGTACAACCTTTTAATAGCCCAAAGCAAGGATTATCAGTTTGACACGTTTTGCAAAACGCGTAAGGTTGACCGTCAGTTACCCTTTACTAGCAATTTTAACCAAAGAAATTGGTAAATATTTCATGTATGTCAATTTGATTTAAATATATGATTATTTTTTAAATATGTCTGATTTTTATCGAATATTCGAATCATGATATAGTATTCGAATACTCGAATATTCGTTGCCATCCCTACAGTCTATACCTCTTTCCCCCTGAGGCGGAATGTGTCGGCCTGGATCAGTCTGCGCGGACAGCGCAGGCTGATCTGGTCGATACATTTCGCAGATGCCATAATGGTTGGTTTTCTCGCGGGACGGCTCAAATTATGAGTACATTGTCTGGCGCAGATGTATTAAAATGCATGTGGGAGAGCGTAAATTAGGAATCACACGAGAAATCGAGGTCTTATCGACTTTACTGATTTAAAATCATTTTAAGTTCAATTGGTGTTCATCTATTCCTTAAATCTTTCCCACGTGAAAACACATGTTGACGCTTCTGAACCAGACGAAGTTTGACAAAGTATAAACTGCTCAGTGTGTTATTGCTTTCACTTTTGACACTTTTTTATATTATCATTATTCAAAAAATATAATTCGACTTCATGACTTATTTTGGCTAGATAGTTACAAATACATCATGGTGTATATTTGCTGTATGTAGTAAAGGGTAGGGGTTGATTTTTCTCGGGAGCGTGGCTTTTCACAAATCTCGTCAAAAGGGCGTATGCGACATCGAATCCAATAGGTTGCCATGTAGATTGCAATTAGTTGTCAGTTAAAGCACCTGCCGTCATGATACTTTATACATCACACAAATGGACACCAGTGGGAATCGAATTGCTTTATGATTAATATAAAATCCGAGAAGTATGTCATAAAACGTGAGTCATTTTGAGAGCTGTGCCATTATAGATTACTTTACGGATATAATGAGAAGTAATAATTTTCCACGTACAAAAAGTCTGAAGCGCGCCCAAAATCTCCATCAATGACACTATTATAAGAATATTGAATACAAATGGAAGATGTTTGTTGTAAAATGTCTATCAATGACACTATTATAAGAATATTGAATACAAATGGAAGGTGTTTGTTGTAGAATCTCTATCAATGACAGTATTATAAGAATATTGAATACAAATGGAAGGTGTTTGTAATCAATGAGAATTGACTTATAATTAGCCTCACTTAATGCAAATGCGTCAAAAGTCGTCTACATACGGAAAAGGGTAATTATCAAATAGTGTAGCATTAACACAGGCCACTTTCTTTAAACATATGAGCCGTCTCGCGAGAAAAACCAACATTGCTTAAAGTATCGACCCAGATCAGTCTCAATATGCCGTGCAGGCTAACCCGGACAGACAATTTTCGCCTCAAAATACTAATAGTAATAACATCAGTAATTTCCAATGTATCCTATACACATTAACAATGGATTTAAACGTAATGTCGTATATTTAATGCATTCTGGCGATGGTATACACTCATTTTTACGGAAACAAAGTTCTTTTTATGGACTATTTGGCGTAATCTGAACTACAAGAGACAGCAGCAATAGATCAGGAATCAGGATAATACATAAAACCAACATTATTTTGTCTCAGACGCGGTAAATAACACTCTCTTGATCTATATATGCTATAATCTATTTGTCGGCAGTGTGCGAGTTTGTACAACAATCGGAGTGTGAAAAGGATACATTGAGAGAACCGGTAGAAATAGCTTACATATGAGCTGTTCCACAAGAAAACCAACATTATGGACTCTGCGTAAAGTCTCGACCCGGATCAGAAAAAGCATACCGCGCAGGCTAAGCCGGACAGACACTTTTTGCCCCCTGTGGAATTTCTGTTTCCTGAGACGAAATGTGTCGGCCCGGATAAGCCTGATCTGGATCGATACATTACGCAGGGACCATGATGCTGGTTTTCTCGTTGAATGGCTCATAACAATATAATGATTATCTCCTTTCTGTACGCGTATTGCAACTGATTCTCTTTCATAATCATTTCGCAATTTCTCTCTTCTTTTACTTTAGATTGTTTAAGCTTAGATATGTATTCAATGTATTGCTAAGCTTGTTTAACAGACAATGCATTTGAGTCAATACTTTCCAACATATATGCGTATTATGACGCATCTGCAGCAAGAACCTTTGAGAACACTACAACAAAAGAAGAAATTGTTCAAAATAAGCATTTTTTCCCTTCGTAACAATGTTTTCAACTCAGATCAATAATAAAGCTATTATTCATAGAGACATTTCTTAGTTTGAGCCGAAATGATTTCAAAGGTGTTTGCTTCAGATTTGTTTTATGTTAGAAAATATTATATATTAATTATGACATTTGTTCATTATTTTCAGACAATCCATTAGAAGATTCCAGCAATCCATAAGGACAATAGACTAAATCCCACGATATACTGGAGAGGGCAGAACATTAGGATCTCACGGAAATAACTAGTAGACGTAATTTGTCCAATTTTACGGCTGCACGCAAACATTGTATGAAACACTACCAAAAAAGCGGATAAAGAACAGACGAGTGTGTTACGCCAAGAACAATGGCGTAGAGGTCTCACGCAGCGAAACATAATTATATGCTTTTAACCTAACATTCTCAAGGCCTAGGTGTAATTAAAAGCTCTTCTGTGCGGCTACTTTAGAAACACGGGGACGATAACATTGTGGACAGTTTTGTAATCACTTCGATACGATCGGGATGTGCGACTCGAAATGCATGACAATGGTAACATGTATTGAGCATTGCTTTAGTAACGAATAGACATTAATTGCCCCCGTTCCTAAACAACCAAGAGAAGCATCGATTATAGGGGACTGTTCCTGTATAGGATAAGACAATGACCGAACAAGATCAAAGGAACCGCGTGGTGTTTCTTGGAGCAGGCGGGGTCGGTAAAAGCTCCATTCTGAAAAGGTTTTTATTTAGCAAGTATAGTGACGAGTACAACGAAACAGTCGAGGATCTTTATTGCAAGGAATATATTATACAGGGCGCTGACATTCGGGTCGACTTTCTAGATACAGCCGGAAATCTCATATTCCCGGCCATGCGCAGACTGTCAATCACAACCGCGCATGCGTTCGTATTAGTGTATTCAATTACCGATGTTTCAACATTTGAGGAAGTAAAACAACTTTGGGAGCAGATAAAGGAGGCGAGAAGTAATTATCAAGATTTACCATGTGTTATCGTTGGAAACAAAGTGGACATGGAGGACAATCGACAAGTGGAAAAATTTGATGCCATGAACTGGGTCTATAACGATAGCACGTGTGGCGCTTTCGTCGAAGTCTCAGCGAAGAGTAATGAATGTATTGTTGATGTGTTCAAACTGTTGATGGAGAAAGCAAAGAATCCACGTGCGCGTTTAAACGAACCCTTCATGTCACGACGTTTGAGCGAGGATTCTCTCGAGCAACAGGCGAGTAGTCTAGACTCACATGTAGAGAAGTCGACATCGTCGGAGGAAGCAGGTCAAAATAGTAACAGTAAATTTGGTAGGAGTCGTAGTCTTATTCGACGTGGTAGCAAACCGAAAGTACGCAAATCAAATGCTCGTTCTAACAACAGACAAGATTGTATTATATCCTAAACAGGGGCCGAAATCTATTGACTGGTATAGCATGTTGTAGATAGACCTCCACGCCATGCTTATAGTTCCTTAGCGTATTGGTGATTTCATTTATGTACTGTCCTGATTATTTGTCATGGCAGGGCTGGGCTTTATACGGATCTCAGCGTATCGGTTTTTCTTTTGGTCAGGAGTTTTATCTGAGCTCTAGATAAGGGGAGTTTTGCATGTTCTTAACTCCTTATTTGACATTCGAACCCTTTGTTCTTGGTACTCAAAAGAATCATCTCAATGAGACGATTCTTTTAAGTACCCCCAACATAGGGTTTGGTTGAATACTACGAGAGATATTGTTGGGAAAATAGTTGAATACTCCTCGTTATCCGGACCTCTGGTGTATTTAATTAGTTGAGATAACCGCATGTAAGCATTCATGCGTTCTCGATATTCGTTCAACATGACAAAATGTAGTACATTAAAAAGGGAGTTTTTGTTTTCTCTCCTTGGCGCTTGGGATTATGGGGGTTAGAACATATCGACTGATTCGCCGTTGTCAGGTTACATTGTTACCATTGTTTAATCAAACACAATACACACCAACAAATACTCAAAAGTATTTGAGCCGTGAACGCATGATATAAGAATCCTTTCCAAATGGTTACCAACAATAACTAATTGACAACCAGTGTCGATCCAGAAAAAGCTGTGTGATTGTTCATATTGATGTGAATCGACACTGATCACAAATGTCCCTATGTTTGTTTTTGCAGAGTACCGCACAGGTATTGTGTACATGTGAACACAATCGGGCAGCGAGATTAGTCTGCCAAGGCTGATCTGAATTTATACTTGTCGCATGTGTCATGAAGTTGGTTTTCACATATAAGCCATCCAGCGAGAAAACCAGAATTATGAACTCTACGTAAAGTGTCGACCCTGATCTGCTAAGCATGCCGCGCAAGCTGACCCGGACAGACACGTTTCGCCTCCTGTGGATTTTCTGTTTCAGGAATTATTACTCTATCCCCCTGAAACGGAATGTGTCGGCCCTGATCAGTCTGCGCGGACAGCGCAGGCTGATCTGGTCGATACATTACGCAGATGCCATATTGTTGGTTTTCTCGCGGGACGGCTCATTTCAACATACATGCATTACTAGGAGCGTTTCTAATCGAAGATCTTAGCTGAAATCTATTACACCCATACTCAAATATATAGGCATGCATACATGTACGTAACAAACCAAACATTTACCGTCAAGTTAATAGGACTGCGCACTGTTAACCCCTTTCCCGTCTGCAGACGCATTTGTGAGGCAATAGCAGCAGACGACGTTTAATAGCCTCTGCAGCACAGGACTTACAGGAAAATATTTGGAAGAGAAGAAAATGATCACACTTAGTCTGAAATAATTTGGGTTGCCCGTGTGTGCAAACAAATGTTAAACTTGACATATTCTAAATAGTGCAGGTAGATACCAGTCTGTTCATTTGCTCGGTCTTATTAATGTTTTTACACGTGAACAAAGTAGATCGTGATCAGAATGTTCGGATGCAAAGACTGAACTGGATTTACACTGTTCTAAAATATCATTGTGTACCTTTAAGCCGGGTCAGTCTCATTTGACCATTTTCTGTATTAAGACGCATCTGCAGCAGAGTTTTGAAATCGGAGTGTCAGAAAAAAAGAGAAATTAATAAGTATGAGCATTGACTCATTTGCCGCAATGTTTCAATCTTTTTCAATAATTATACCCACATTTATATAAAGTTTCCATATGTTACCCAGATGTTTTGAAACTTATTGCAGCATATGTGTTGTATATGAGAAAAAGGTTTAAATATTCATCTAATAAGTTCCCAGATATATCAATTCGTTTCGACGCATCTACAGCGGACGACTATTGCAATTATTCTGTTTTTAGGCTAAACAACTCATTATGGACGCTTTCTCATTGTCCCACAAACGTTACTTCTCTGTTTGAACAATCAATATGTCTTAAGACTTTTAATTTGTTTTGTATAAACAAAATACAATAAAGTCGTAGTACTAGTACTTAGAACAATATGTAGAGAGATAGAAATATAGATTGACAGTTATCATTTATAGATAATATTTGTCTGGTTTTTCGAAGAAAAAGGTCGAGGTATTGTTATACCATTGGCGTCGTCTGCGTCTGCGTCGTCGTCGTATGCGTCGTCGTCTGCGTCGTCGTCGTCGTTGTCTGGGTCAACGTCGTAGTCGTCTGCTTCTGCGTCGTGTGCGTCTGCGCCGTCGTCGTCGTCTGCTTCTGCTTCGTCTCCGTCTGCGTCGTCGTCGTCGTATGCTTCTACGTCATCTGCGTCGTCGTCGTCTGCTTCTGCGTCGTCTCCGTCTGCTTCTGCTTCTGCGTCGTCTCCGTCTGCGTCGTCGTCGTATGCGTCGTCGTCGTCTGCTTCTACGTCATCTGCGTCGTCGTCGTCTGCTTCTGCGTCGTCTGCGTCGTCGTCGTCTGCTTCTGCGTCGTCTGCGTCGTCGTCTGCTTCTGCGTCGTCGTCGTCGTCGTCTGCTTCTGCGTCGTCTGCGTCGTCGTCGTCTGATTCTGCGTCGTCTGCGTATGCGTCGTCGTCGTCTGCGTCGTCGTCGTCGTCGTCGTCTGTGTCTGAATAGTAGTCGTCGTCGTCTGCGTCTGAATCGTAGTCGTCTTCGTCTGCGTCGTCGTCGTCGTCGCTATCTGTGTCAACGTCGTCGTCTGCTTATGTGTCGTGTGCGTCTGCGCCGTCGTCGTCGTCTGCTTCTGCGTCATCTCCGTCTGCGTCGTCGTCGTGTGCGTCGTCGTCGTGTGCGTCGTCGCCGTGTGCGTCGTAGTCGTGTTCGTCGTCGTCGTCTGATTCTGCGTCGTCTGCGTATGCGTAGTCGTCGTCGTAGTCGTCGTAGTCGTCGTCGTCTGAATCGTAGTCGTCTGCGTCTGCGTCGTCGTCGTCGTCGTCTGCGTCTGAATCGTAGTCGTCTGCGTCTGCGTCGTCGTCGTCGTCGTCGCTATCTGTGTCAACGTCGTCGTCTGCTTCTGTGTCGTGTGCGTCTGCGCCGTCGTCGCCGTCTGCTTCTGCATCGTCGTCGT